>CM055737.1:858460-1088460 GCA_029465975.1 Dallia pectoralis | reverse complement strand
TCGTTGGCACCAGCAGTACATTATTTTGGTTCTCAGTCTTTCCTGGCATAACAGCTGTCCCGGCGCCATGTGCAAAATGTGCTGGCTATTTTAGCTGCTGCTCTGAAACTAAATATTTCAATAAAATATTAAGCGAATATGTCTCAGGTCATTTGAAAGTTCGTGTAAACAGTAAAAAGACAAACTCCATCTCACACTTGGTCACAAACACACATGTGCACTATTACAATGGTAAGAGATGTGTGTAGAGTCACTATGGCAACGGTAAGTGATTAGGCAACAATAACAGGGGTCAAGCTGGTCAACAAGATCGAAACAGCCTGGCAGAGTTGGCATATATCTGCTGACTGGCTGAATGTCTGGGTAGTGGAGTGACTGACTGGATGATGACCGACTGGATGGTGACTGACTGGATGATGACTGACTGGATGATGGCTGACTGGATGACAGGGTAGTGGAGTGACTGACTGGATGATGGCTGACTGGATGACAGGGTAGTGGAGTGACTGACTGGATGATGGCTGACTGGATGACAGGGTAGTGGAGTGACTGACTGGATGATGGCTGACTGGATGACAGGGTAGTGGAGTGACTGACTGGATGATGACTGACTGGATGATGGCTGAATGGATGACAGGGTAGTGGAGTGACTGACTGGATGATGGCTGACTGGATGACAGGGTAGTGGAGTGACTGACTGGATGATGACTGACTGGATGATGGCTGAATGGATGACAGGGTAGTGGAGTGACTGACTGGATGATGGCTGACTGGATGACAGGGTTGTGGAGTGACTGACTGGATGATGACTGACTGGATGATGGCTGACTGGATGACAGGGTAGTGGAGTGAGTGTAAAGCACCAGTTATAATGTCCATCTGCCATCTGATTGTGAGCCCATAAAGAAAACGAATGACAGATTTATTCAGGCTTAGTGATGCTTAACCTGCTCTGATGTTTCCCCAGACAACCTTCCACACTGATCTCTGATTGGTCGGGTGTACAGAAGCAGGGCTGGTAGACAACCTTCCACACTGATCTCTGATTGGTCGGGTGTACAGAAGCAGGGCTGGTAGACAACCTTCCACACTGATCTCTGATTGGTCGGGTGTTCAGAAGCAAGGCTGGTAGACAACCTTCCACACTGATCTCTGATTGGTCGGGTGTACAGAAGCAGGGCTGGTAGACAACCTTCCACACTGAACACCCAAGTGGCACATTTGTAGAGTTTATTTGGTTTTCAATATATCCTACAAAACAGTGATGTCATTTGGGCAACAATTGGCTACATCTGCTGTTTCAGAGGGACGAGGGAGTTTCTGAAACACCTGCAGATGTGGGTGTGGAAACAGTAGAATTACACTGCATCATTTCCCTTGTTCTGTCTACAGCTTGTCAAACACAGAGGACGAAGGCTGGGGATGACTAATGGTCTTTCATAGCTTTCTGAGAGAGAGGAGGAAGAGGAGAATTTAACTGACTTGGTCTAGAAGACAGGAGAGTTTCTGGGTCTGAGTGAGACACAGCTACAGATCACAGACAGGTGATGCAGAACAGACACAGCTACAGACAGGTGATGCAGAACAGACACAGCTACAGACAGGTGATGCAGAACAGACACAGCTACAGACAGGTGATGCAGAACAGACACAGCTACAGACAGGTGATGCAGAACAGACACAGCTACAGACATGTGATGCAGAACAGACACAGCTGCAGAACAGACACAGCTACAGACAGGTGATGCAGAACAGACACAGTTACAGACAGGTGATGCAGAACAGACACAGCCACAGACATGTGATGCAGAACAGACACAGCTACAGACATGTGATGCAGAACAGACACAGCTACAGACATGTGATGCAGAACAGACACAACCACAGACATGTGATGCAGAACAGACACAGCTACAGACATGTGATGCAGAACAGACACAGCTACAGACATGTGATGCAGAACAGACACAGCTACAGACAGGTGATGCAGAACAGACACAGCTACAGACATGTGATGCAGAACAGACACAGCTACAGACATGTGATGCAGAACAGACACAGCTACAGACATGTGTCTTCACGCTGTTACTTTATGGGTAACAGACCAGACCCGATGGGGACCCGATCTACTGGGGAGGGTCTATGAACATGGGCCTTTGAAGTCCTGTTTCAGATTAAATGATGATTCCAAACAGAATGGCCCTGAAAAGAAAGTAGGAGTTTTAGAGTGTAAAAGTGTACGAGTGTTAGAGTGTTAGAGTGTTAGAGTGTAAGAGTGTAAGAATATAAGAGTGTAAGAATGTTAGAGTGTTAGAGTGTAAGAGTGTTAGTAGAGAGTAGCTCTAGTAATGACAGGTGTGTTGTTTTGTATTCACCTTATCAACAACATAGAGCCAACTGGGTTGGATCCCACAGCAACTACACGCATGATGCAGAATGTGTGTGTGTGTGTCTGTGTGTGTGTGTGTGTGTGTGTGTGTCTGTGTGTGTCTGTGTGTGTGTGTGTGTGTGTGTGTGTGTGTCTGTGTGTGTGTGTCTGTGTGTGTGTCTGTGTGTGTGTGTGTCTGTGTATGTGTGTGTGTCTGTGTGTATGTGTGTATGTGTGTATGTGTGTTTGTCTGTGTGTATGTGTGTGTGTCTGTGTGTAGGTGTGTGTGTCTGTGTGTGTGTGTGTGTGTGTGTGTGTATGTGTGTATGTGTGTGTGTCTGTGTGTAGGTGTGTGTGTCTGTGTGTGTTTGTGACTTTCTGATTGTGTGTGAACAAAGTGTTACATTTTGCCCAACGCAATCTTTGCACTGTTGCTTTTAGAAATGTCCTTTTGTTGAGCCAACCATTAACTACCCAGAATGATGGCCTATACTAAGACCATTAAGATGACTAAGAGACTAACTCAAAGACTAAAACACTGACAAACACAAAGAATTACACAGAAACTGAACAGAACAACATAACTCTCATCTCCCTACGTGCAGGTTAGGGTTCACATTGACATTCCGAAGCAAAGCACACAGCTTCTGGAGTGAAAGAGTAGAAGTTGAGGGCACTCAATGACACATTAGGCACAGGAAGAGATATATTTATATATAGAGTATGTGTGAGTGTGTGTGAGTGTGTGTGTGTGTGAGTGTGTGTTTGAGTGCCTCCAGGGTTTAGATAAAGACTGACAGGCCCAATTAAAACTAAGGCTTTTACATGAACATACTTTAAAGGTGACATGCAGTTACTTGGATTTTATGTAGTTTTTTTATGGGACATCTGAATACATTAGAAATTGTTCTGCAGCAATAATACATATTCTCTCTATACTGAAAGGCAGAAAACCTGTCAAACTTTTCCTTTGGAAAACTCAGACAGAATGTCATCTTCAGATCATAGTGAAAACTGATATAAGAGCACAACCCAACTGCCAGCACGCATGCTAATAGGGTGGTATTGAGTACATAATCAAAACTCTATTTCACATTTATATTTCACTCAGATATTCTTGGCAGGAAATAATCCCTTCGTCAGATTATTTAGACCAGATAATGTTTTTATTCCGTACTGCTCAGTTCTACTAAAGCAGCTGCTGCAGAGTTTTAAATGGAATTGATTACATAAATATTTGATCCTTTTATTTGAAATGCTTCATTAGGTAGAGACAGTGATGGAAACCCTCTGTGTGGATCTGCAAGCATAATAGGTTGAGAAAATAGATAGAGATTAGTCAGATAAACAGGTGGCGTAAATAGATAGAGATTAGTCAGATAAACAGATGGAGTAAATAGATGGAGATTAGTCAGATAAACAGATGGAGTAAATAGATGGAGATTAGTCAGATAAACAGATGGAGTAAATAGATGGAGATTAGTCAGATAAACAGGTGGAGTAAATAGATAGAGATTAGTCAGATAAACAGGTGGAGTAAATAGATAGAGATTAGTCAGATAAACAGGTGGAGTAAATAGATAGAGATTAGTCAGATAAACAGGTGGAGTAAATAGATAGAGATTAGTCAGATAAACAGGTGGAGTAAATAGATAGAGATTAGTCAGATAAACAGGTGGAGTAAATAGATAGAGATTAGTCAGATAAACAGGTGGAGTAAATAGATAGAGATTAGTCAGATAAACAGGTGGAGTAAATAGATAGAGATTAGTCAGATAAACAGGTGGAGTAAATAGATAGAGATTAGTCAGATAAACAGGTGGAGTAAATAGATAGCGAGATTAGTCAGATAAACAGGTGGAGTAAATAGATAGAGATTAGTCAGATAAACAGATGGAGTAAATAGATAGAGATTAGTCAGATAAACAGGTGGAGAAAATATGTAGAGATATAGTCCAGGTTAGCCCTGGTTAGTCTAGGTTTGAGCTGGTTGACTGGCTTCCAAGAATACTGTGACAGTGCCCAACATGGCCCCCATTACCCTTACATAGGGCCCCCTCTAGTGACACCAACCCAATGGGCCATAGTGTACTACACAGGGAATAGGATGCTGTTTGGAACGCTGGCTGCGTTGGCTCACTACCAGAAACACATTGACACTTTAAACTCCCTCAGGACACAAACTTACAGCCTCCTAAATGTCCACCATTTCCATACTACAAAGGGCACTACTTCAGACCATAAGCATAAGGGATCAAGTGCACTGTATGTACACAGGATGCCATTTGGGATACACTTGGATGCTACTTTAAAGCCCTACCAGACACAAAGTATCTGTGTGCATGTGAGAACAAATGGGGTTAGACAAAGGCTGTTTTTGGATGGTTTCCTAATGACCACGTCCTGCTTCCACAATGGCCTCATTCACAGTCTACAGTCTGAAGTCCCTGTAGTCAGGCACTAACTCATCTGAAGTCCCTGTAGTCAGGCACTAACTCATCTGAAGTCCCTGTAGTCAGGCACTAACTCATCTGAAGTCCCTGTAGTCAGGCACTAACTCATCTGAAGTCCCTGTAGTCAGGCACTAACTCATCTGAAGTCCCTGTAGTCAGGCACTAACTCGTCTGAAGTCCCTGTAGTCAGGCACTAACTCATCTGAAGTCCCTGTAGTCAGGCACTAACTCATCTGAAGTCCCTGTAGTCAGGCACTAACTCGTCAGAAGTCCCTGTAGTCAGGCAGTAACTCATCTGAAGTCCCTGTAGTCAGGCACTAACTCATCTGAAGTCCCTGTAGTCAGGCACTAACTCGTCAGAAGTCCCTGTAGTCAGGCAGTAACGTTGGTGTCTGTTGTACAGGACGTGGAGTCACAGAACAGCTGTTGGTTTGTCCGGATGTGAGAAACTAACCCTCAGGTGTTCAGAGGGCGCCGACTGACAAGATTCATTAACATACACAAAATGTTTGCCACAAATGACATTTGTCCTCCCATTTCTGTATTGGTAACCACCATAACCATAGCAACAGTATCCCTGTGAATGATGGTGTCTGAGCACACAGGTGACTACAATCAGCAGTTTAAAGGCTTCATGAACAGACATGGCTGAAATTGAGCTTTTTCATCACAGTCATTATTTTCCAGCATTGGTCCTCTTAAAGTTACGTTGCGTGCAGGACCTGCAGCTTCTCCACAGTGCAGACACAGGGGACAGCAGTTTATTTGTATCTACTGAATTAACTAACTTAAATCTATCTTGGTTTTGAAGCACATCTATCTGGTCCACAGGGGCTCTAGTAAGAGTCGTTCCTATTTGGAAGGTAACCTAACACTGAAATGAGCTCCAACTTCATTAGTAAAAAACTGCTGCTAACGCAATTTTTATTTTATGACGTACTTGGCACACCAGCAGGGTTTGCCATGGTTCCCTGGACGTACTTAGGACAACCCCTGTTTGCTGGGAGGTTACTACAATAATTCCCTAATCTCAATAAACCACAGTTTCTCCGTTTCATCCTCTGATTTTACAGTATAAATTAATTTACAGACAACCTAGAGGACTTTAAACTGGTCACGGCCAGACAAGTTATTCAACAGTAAAAATAAGTAACACTAGAAAACCTTACAAAAGCAGAACATTTGGCTGGTCTGAAATACTGAGTTAATAAGAGCTGTACTGTTTGATGAATTGAAGTTATAGTCAAACACACTTTTTTCCTACAACCAATTAACAAGAAAATGGCCTCAGAAGACAAGGCAGTCATAGAAAGACTCTCCTCAGCTCTCCTCATCTCCTCTCCTCCGTGGGTCTCTAGTCTGTGGGTCTCTAGTCTGTGGGTCTCTAGTCTGTGGGTCTCTAGTCTGTGGGTCTCTAGTCTGTGGGTCTCTAGTCTGTGGGTCTCTAGTCTGGCCTTCTGTAGATATGTCTGTGGGTCTCTAGTCTGTGGATCTCTAGTCTGTGGGTCTCTAGTCTGTGGGTCTCTAGTCTGTGGGTCTCTAGTCTGGCCTTCTGTAGATATGTCTGTGGGTCTCTAGTCTGTGGGTCTCTAGTCTGGCCTTCTGTAGATATGTCTGTGGGTCTCTAGTCTGTGGGTCTCTAGTCTGTGGGTCTCTAGTCTGGCCTTCTGTAGATATGTCTGTGGGTCTCTAGTCTGTGGGTCAATAGTCTGTGGGTCTTTAGTCTGGCAGAGGACTGTCTAGATCCATCCTGGAGGCAGTCAGTCCCAGCAGGGCCTCGGTTCACGAAGCTAATCCTTCCCATGTTGCCTGGGGCTTCTGGGTAAACAAGGAGGGCAGAGGGGGGACGGAAAAGCAGTGAAGCCATTATCTTTTCTTTCACATTGTTTCAGAGGGATGAGACATCAGAACACAGTAGCCAGTGTGCCCAGTGTGTCCAGTGTGTCCAGTGTACCCAGTGTGTCCAGTGAGTCCAGTGTGTCCAGTGTGCCCAGTGTGTCCAGTGTGCCCAGTGTGCCCAGTGTGTCCAGTGAGTCCTGTGTGTCTAGTGTGTCCAGTGTGTCCAGTGTGTCCAGTGTGTCTAGTGTGTCCAGTGTGTCCGGTGAGTCCAGTGCTCCCAGTGTGTCCAGTGTGTCCAGTGAGTCCTGTGTGTCTAGTGTGTCCAGTGTGCCCAGTGTGTCCAGTGTGTCCAGTGTGTCCAGTGTGTCCAGTGTGTCCTGTGTGTCCAGTGTGTCCAGTGTGTCCAGTGTGTCTAGTGTGTCCAGTGTGTCCAGTGTGTCCAGTGTGCCCAGTGTGTCCAGTGAGTCCTGTGTGTCTAGTGTGTCCAGTGTGTCCAGTGTGTCCAGTGAGCCCAGTGTGCCCAGTGTGTCCAGTGTGTCCAGTGTGTCCAGTGTGCCAGTGTGTCCAGTGTGTCCAGTGTGTCCAGTGTGTCCAGTGTGTCCTGTGTGTCCAGTGTGTCCAGTGTGTCCAGTGTGTCCAGTGTGTCTAGTGTGTCCAGTGTGTCCAGTGTGTCCAGTGTGTCCAGTGTGTCTAGTGTGTCCAGTGTCTCCAGTGTGTCCAGTGTGCCCAGTGTGTCCAGTGTGCCCAGTGTGCCCAGTGTGTCCAGTGTGTCCAGTGTGTCCAGTGTGTCCAGTGTGCCCAGTGTGCCCAGTGTGTCCAGTGAGTTCAGGGTGTCTAGTGTGTCCAGTGTGTCCAGTGTGTCCAGTGTGTCCAGTGTGTCCAGTGTGTCCAGTGTGCCCAGTGTGTCCAGTGTGTCCAGTGAGTCCTGTGTGTCTAGTGTGTCCAGTGTGTCCAGTGTGTCCAGTGTGCCCAGTGTGCCCAGTGTGTCCAGTGTGTCCAGTGTGTCCAGTGTGTCCAGTGTGTCCAGTGTGTCCAGTGTGCCCAGTGTGTCCAGTGAGTTCAGGGTGTCTAGTGTGTCCAATGTGTCCAGTGTGTCTAGTGTGTCTAGTGTGTCCAGTGTGTCCAGTGTGTCCAGTGAGTCCAGTGTGCCCAGTGAGTCCAGTGTGCCCAGTGTGTCCAGTGTGTCCAGTGTGTCCAGTGTGTCCAGTGTGTCTAGTGTGTCCAGTGAGTCCAGTGTGTCGAGTGTGTCTAGTGTGTCCAGTGAGTCCAGTGTGTCCAGTGTGTCTAGTGTGTCCAGTGAGTCCAGTGTGTCCAGTGTGTCTAGTGAGTCCAGTGTGTCCAGTTTGTCCAGTGTGTCTAGTGTGTCCAGTGCTCCCACTTCCTGCCTCCAGGCTTCCACTTCCTGCCTCCAGGCTTCCACTTCCAGCTCCTACTTCCTGCCTTCCAGCCCACAGCTCGCATTACACACTATCTGCAAACTGATCGTGCAATAATAATGTAAGTAGATAAATGTTAATTCATTCCACAATTCACAGCGTAATTAGTTTCGTTTTGGTGTGACTGCCTATCCATGCTAGCGGTATCTGGAAACGGAAAAACAACGGATGTTTCCGCATGACATTTATCACGAGCGACGCGTTCCTGAAGACAAAACCCACCTCAGGAGACTGGGACAGACTGTGTGTCGTGTTCAACTGCCACCTGTTCCATTTAACCCCATTTTCTGTGAACAACTACGAAGGGAGAGACACCTTCTCCAAAGGTCAGCAACTCCGGGGGGGAAGCGGTTGCAGTAGCTGACATTCTGAAAATCAGGCTGTGCTGCTGCAGAGAAACGTGACGCACTGATTACAATGCAAATCCAAACCTCTGTGGGTTCTACAGAAATGTGTTGAGACACGCATCTACGTACCCTGAGACACTATGACCACCTGCCTAATACGCTGTTGGTCCTCCATGTACCACTGTAACATTATGACCCAATATGCTGTTGGTCCTCCATGTACCACTGTAACATTATGACCTAATACGCTGTTGGTCCTCCATGTACCACTGTAACATTATGACCTAATACGCTGTTGGTCCTTCATGTGTCACCCATGGACTCTACAAGAACCCTGAAGGTGTCCGAAGATTAACCCTTTCTGTCACTTGTGCCACACTACTTCTGTTGGTTCGACCACACAGGGTAGCCAATGTTGCCCTCGTGCATCAATGAGCCTTGGGCACCCAACACCCTGTCACCGGTTTGTCCTTCCTGACCACTGCTGACCAAGAACACCCCACAAGCCTAGCTGTTTCAGCAATATTCTGACACAGTCATCTGGTCGTAACAACTTGTCAAAGTCACGTTGAACTGACCATCTAATGTACCCAGATCGGACGTGTCCTGGTTAGCAGATAATCAACGTTACGTGCTTCATAATGTTTATTAGCTTATGTGTATTAGCTTATTAGAGTATACTCTTGTAACATGTGTCTTCTAAAATCTGTCCAATTCACACATTTACCACACAGCATAAACTGACAACAACATTGCTTATATGGCTGGAAATATTATGACGACAGGAAATATTAACCCTGTACTGTGTTTTGCACTCTGTGTTGTTGTATTTACTGGTTCATTTTACAATGTAGGGAATTAGGCAATTCTAAAATGTATTCCCAAACAGAATAGGTGACACACTAGACCCTAAGCACTAGGCAGTAAGCACTAGACAGTAAGCACTAGGCAGTAAGCACTAGACAGTAAGCACTAGGCAGTAAGCACTAGACAGTAAGCACTAGGCAGTAAGCACTAGACAGTAAGCACTAGGCAGTAAGCACTAGACAGTAAGCACTAGGCAGTAAGCACTAGACAGTAAGCACTAGACAGTAAGCACTAGACAGTAAGCACTAGGCAGTAAGCACTAGACAGTAAGCACTAGGCAGTAAGGAATAGGTGACACACTAGACCCTAAGCACTAGGCAGTAAGCACTAGACAGTAAGCACTAGGCAGTAAGCACTAGACAGTAAGCACTAGGCAGTAAGCACTAGACAGTAAGCACTAGGCAGTAAGCACTAGACAGTAAGCACTAGGCAGTAAGCACTAGACAGTAAGCACTAGGCAGTAAGCACTAGACAGTAAGCACTAGACAGTAAGCACTAGGCAGTAAGCACTAGGCAGTAAGCACTAGACAGTAAGCACTAGGCAGTAAGCACTAGGCAGTAAGCACTAGGCAGTAAGCACTAGACAGTAAGCACTAGGCAGTAAGCACTAGGCAGTAAGCACTAGGCAGTAAGCACTAGGCAGTAAGCACTACACAGTAAGCACTAGGCAGTAAGCACTAGGTAGTAAGCACTAGGCAGTCATCACTAGGCAGTCATCACTAGGCAGTAAGCACTAGGCAGTAAGCACTAGGCAGTAAGCACTAGGCAGTAAGCACTAGACAGTAAGCACTAGGCAGTAAGCACTAGACAGTAAGCACTAGACAGTAAGCACTAGGCAGTAAGCACTAGGCAGTAAGCACTAGGCAGTAAGCACTAGACAGTAAGCACTAGGCAGTAAGCACTAGGTAAGCACTAGGCAGTAAGCACTAGGCAGTAAGCACTAGGCAGTAAGCACTAGGCAGTAAGCACTAGGCAGTAAGCACTAGACAGTAAGCACTAGGCAGTAAGCACTGTATATGAAATGTCCAGGGCCTTACTCCTATATTTGGAACCAAGGGCCACGTGGGACTTTTCTGCAGGAGCATCTCAGCATTCCATTAACTGTTGGGTTTGTGAGGAGAATCTAGTCTCAGAATAGGGTCTGAAAGAGGAGAGGAGTGTTCCCTAGTTAGGGGTCCCTCCAGTTAGGTCCCTCCATCGCTACAGGCAGTAAAATGAACTACATGTCACACTCTGTGTCTGCTATTCTGAGATGATGACCAATCAGACGAGTGAATCTGGGTACAGTGACCAATCAGGTAAACAGACCTGGGTTCCAGTGGGTTTTCTTTTCATTCAGATATCCTTCAGCCGTGCTTGTCGAATCTATGGAACACAAAGAGATATCGTCCAAGAGACAAACACTAACCATTTCTCATTCCAAGGAGGTTCAAATAAATGCAGAATGTTTTTGAGAAGAAAAATGCCTCAGCTTGAACCCAGAGGTGAGTGATGCTGTTTTTAGACAGAAAACATAGTCAGTAATTGCAGAGAGAAACAGCATTATCAGAAAGATCGATATCTCCTTCTCCAGAGTCCATTCCCAACTCTCTGAACAACCGGACAAATAAATGGAAGGCACAGTTGATCGTTTTGCAAGCAACCTTCAACTGTAAACTCATTCGTGCTCAAATGGACTAAAAGCTCCGTATTCCCAAGCCGTCAGCCTGGTGTCACGTAACATCTGAAATCAAAATCTATCATAATCTTTAGAATAATTCACAAGACAGAACACAGGAGCATAGCAAACGTTGGGATTTGAATTTCGGCATATTGTAAAGCTTGGGTATTGTCATGGGCGCAGCAGCGTAACAGCTGTCATTTATTTCAAAGAAGACAACGCTTAACGGCTGGTTATCCTGGGGTTTTGGTACAGGTTCAGCTAATCTCCAAACTGTATCTGTGGGTTTGAGTTATCCTGGGGTTTTGGTACAGGTTCAGCTAATCTCCAAACTACTACGGGAGTCACATTAGCTTCCGTTCCCATGAAACACCATCCTGGGGTCCGTTCATAATGACACTTCTCACCCAGCTTCAACAACATGCCAGAGAGATGAGTGTGTCTGTCCAGGTTAATGCCAGAGAGATGAGTGTGTCTGTCCAGGTTAATGCCAGAGAGATGAGTGTGTCTGTCCAGGTTAATGACAGAGAGATGAGTGTGTCTGTCCAGGTTAATGACAGAGAGATGAGTGTGTCTGTCCAGGTTAATGCCAGAGAGATGAGTGTGTCTGTCCAGGTTAATGACAGAGAGATGAGTGTGTCTGTCCAGGTTAATGCCAGAGAGATGAGTGTGTCTGTCCAGGTTAATGCCAGAGAGATGAGTGTGTCTGTCCAGGTTAATGCCAGAGAGATGAGTGTGTCTGTCCAGGTTAATGACAGAGAGATGAGTGTGTCTGTCCAGGTTAATGACAGAGAGATGAGTGTGTCTGTCCAGGTTAATGCCAGAGAGATGAGTGTGTCTGTCCAGGTTAATGCCAGAGAGATGAGTGTGTCTGTCCAGGTTAATGACAGAGAGATGAGTGTGTCTGTCCAGGTTAATGACAGAGAGATGAGTGTGTCTGTCCAGGTTAATGACAGAGAGATGAGTGTGTCTGTCCAGGTTAATGACAGAGAGATGAGTGTGTCTGTCCAGGTTAATGCCAGAGAGATGAGTGTGTCTGTCCAGGTTAATGCCAGAGAGATGAGTGTGTCTGTCCAGGTTAATGACAGAGAGATGAGTGTGTCTGTCCAGGTTAATGCCAGAGAGATGAGTGTGTCTGTCCAGGTTAATGACAGAGAGAGAACAACCTCTGGTTCTCATCCAGGCCCCACTTCTCTCTTGTCTTCTATGTAACTGCTGTTTCACCATTAAATTATAGTGTGACAAAACAGGTTTGACGTAGTCCAGATGCAGGTGTTGGGAAACAGATAACAAAACAAATCACATCACATCTGTAGTAGCACCACCGGAACCTTATCCAGAACCTTGTCCAGAACCTTGTCCAGAACCTTGTCCAGAACCTTTACCGGAACATTTGCCAGGCGTAATTGTAGAATTCCTATAAAATGAAAAGAAGTCTCTACTGGGAGAACAAAGAACAAAAAAACAAAGGCTAGACTAAGGCTGTCATTCTTGTCTCCTGGGAGTGTGTGTGTGTGTGTGTGTGTGTGTGTGTGTGTGTGTGTGTGTGTGTGTGTGTGTGTGTGTGTGTGTGTGTGTGTGTGTGTGTGTGTGTGTGTGTGTGTGTGTGTGTGTGTGTGTGTGTGTGTGTGTGTGTGTGTGTGTGTGGAAGCCTGGCCGTCATCCAAAAGAAACCTGACAGCCCAGAGTCAAAAGACAAAGACCCAGAACATTTATCATCCTTAGACCCAAAAGTTTGACCATCCTCAGCCCAGAACATATCTTACTGTACTATAGTACCACTGTACTATCATCAGGTCCAGAACATATCTTACTGTACTATAGTACCACTGTACTATCATCAGGTCAAGAACATTTCTTACTGTACTATAGTACCACTGTACTATCATCAGGTCCAGAACATTTCTTACTGTACTATAGTACCACTGTACTATCATCAGGTCCAGAACATATCTTACTGTACTATAGTACCACTGTACTATCATCAGGTCAAGAACATTTCTTACTGTACTATAGTACCACTGTACTATCATCAGGTCCAGAACATTTCTTAATGTACTATAGTACCACTGTACTATCATCAGGTCCAGAACATTTCTTACTGTACTATAGTACCACTGTACTATCATCAGGTCCAGAACATTTCTTACTGTACTATAGTACCACTGTACTATCATCAGGTCCAGAACATTTCTTACTGTACTATAGTACCACTGTACTATATCCAGACCTAGGGTTGCAAAGTACACCTAAATGCACTCCAGCCCAGCTCACAGAGAAACAAATCTGCACACACACATGCACACACACACACACACACACACTCCCATGCAGGCACACACACGCACGAACACACACACACACACACACACACACCAAAAATCAGTAGGAGTTGGATGCCGATGCTTAGAGCTTCTCCATCCTCCCAGGCTATTTCTATATTGCAGCCGTGTTCAGTCTGTGTTAACAGTCTGTGTTAATTCTCTAAGGGTCGTTGTGTCTGCCATGGACTACATTGCATTCAGTGACATCATCATGCTGAAATCTCCTGAGAGCAGATGGGAAGCAGGTTCACGGGATGTTTTTCCAGGTCAACAACAGCCAGTAAAAAGGATTCTGGTCTTTCAGACATCAGTGCTAAAGAGTTCTATATGCATTTTTTTTTTAAATGTAGTTACCTTCCTGGTCAATGTTCTGCTTCTCCATAAAAGTCACAAATATCAGTCGTTCTATTGTTAAAACGAATATATTCCTTCCATTTGGAATTGCTTTTTATTTCCTATTAGAACGCACAGTAATACTTTGACCAGAGCAAAACAAAGACTAACAAAAGACTGTGCACAAAGCAGGTAAACATTATTTCAGTTTTTTATTAACTAAGAAACTTTTCATTTTGTGACATAAAATGAGGTTCTGGCACCCCAATGATATCTGAAGTCAGTGTTTTTACTACTCAGAGTGAAGTATTTGAACGTTTCATTTGGTGTTTACTATTTAATCTCTGCAAAGATACTGAGACCTCATTATTTCTGCTGTGTTGAAAATGTGCTGTTTGAGGAAAATGCTGGAATAGACATTTTTACCCTGTGGAGCAGAAAGCTCTGTACAGGAGGTCTGTATGGGTGGAGGGGTGAGGAACTGAAAAGGAGGAGGTCTGTATGGGTGAGTAACTGAACAGGAGGAGGTCTGTATGGGTGAAGGGGTGAGTAACTGAACAGGAGGAGGTCTGTATGGGTGAGTAACTGAACAGGAGGAGGTCTGTATGGGTGAAGGGGTGAGTAACTGAACATGAGGAGGTCTGTATGGGTGAAGGGGTGATAATAGTACAGAACTAGGGCTGGGGGGAGGGGACTGGACACACACACACACACACACACACACACACACACACACACACACACACACACACTAACGGCCAGGATTGACAAGAGTTACTAATGTTAGGGATGTGCTTGGTTATCATCCAACTCCTACAACAACAGCGTCAGAAAGGACAAATTAAAATACTGCCACTGTGTTTAGCAGCGTTTCCTGTTTCAGGGTGGTTTCTAATTAATAATTAAATGACCAATGAAAGAGAGTTCATAACTAACTAGTGACTTCAGCTGGGCGTTCAGCTCTTATTTTGGAACATCTAAAAACTGGTTGAAGTACATATTTTTCCAGCTGCGTACAGAAAGTAAGAAAATACCAAAATCTGCATTGCAGTGAATACAAAACGAACATGTTAACCACCTAACCATGTCAAATACGTGAAAGAGTAGTTGGAAAAGTAATTACATGTAACGCCATCCCATAAACCCACCTTAAGCGAGAGCTTAACTACATAGCTACATAGCTATAGCGCCGGTCTGTGACCATGGAAACAGATACCAAGTTTAGGGTTTAACACCAGTGTTTGTCACCAGTGGAAACGAGACAACAATAGAACATTTGGAACAGAGTGGAATTTGCCTGTCTGCCTGTCTGTCTGTCTGTCTGTCTGTCTGCATGTCTGTCTGTCTTTCTGCATGTCTATCTGTCTGTCTGTCTGCCTGTCTGTCTGTCTGCCTGTCTGTCTGCATGTCTATCTGTCTGTCTGCCTGCCTGTCTCTCTGTCTGTATGTCTGCCTGTTTGTCTGCCTGTATGTCTCTCTGTATGTCTCTCTGTCTGTCCTATTTTCTAGTACACTAACCATAGTGTGGTTTATGTGTTGGAGTTGCAGACCGGTACACACTGATTTAAAGTGTGAATTCTACTCTGATGTTAAACTCTGAATGGCTAAATGTTGACACTTCAATCCCCCAACGAGGCCTGAGAAAACATCCCAGTTTGCTGTTATTTTCCTCATTAAAATACCTAGAGGAATGTGAAATATTTCATTCCGGCCTCTGGAGTCATTCCCTGTAAATAACTCCCTGTCTATCAATCCTGGTGTGACTGTTTCCCAGACACACAAGCCAACAGATACAGGGCACACAGCCTCCTGCAGAGGAAAGAAACAAATAAATCAACAAACAGGATGTGTAAATACTGTAGAGGTCACCTGCCTTCTGAGTTCCAATTAGAACATAGTGGGTTAAACAAAACAACCTCACCAATACTGCCTCTGGAGGTGAACTATGAACTAGCTTAAGTTTCACTGGTCTCTTCATTTAGCAAATTACATGTTTTGCCTATTTATTCCTAACAGAAGATAGCAGCATCATTCACAACACTTTGCAATTCCTCCACTGATTGGAATTTAAATGGAATGAAACAACCAGCACATTAGACACAACTGAGTTCCCATGAACTTTGACAGGTAATATTGCTTTTCTGAAGTTCAGCAACTCAGACTGGGTTCCAAATGGCTGCCTTTCCTCGCTGTAGTGCACTAGTAATAGTGTGCTGCTGAGGACGGTGTACACTCCATGAGTGACAAAGAAGAGCATAATTGAAGGACTTTGCTCTCCAACCGCACATTATATGTTAAGTGCCTCAGAGCTGAGTGGCGGTTCAGGAAAGAGGAAAACGTGGGAGAGCTGACAGACAGGAGCAGAGGCTTCAGACAGGGGCCGAGGCTTCAGACAGGGGCAGAGGTTTCAGACAGGGGCAGAGGTTTCAGACATGGGCAGAGGCTTCAGAGGCTTCAGACAGGGGCAGAGGCTTCAGACAGGGGCAGAGGTTTCAGACAGGGGCAGAGGCTTCAGAGGCTTCAGACAGGGGCAGAGGCTTCAGACAGGTGCAGAGGCTTCAGAGGCTTCAGACAGGGGCAGTGGCTTCAGACAGGGGCCGAGGCTTCAGAGGCTTCAGACAGGGGCAGAGGCTTCAGACAGGTGCAGAGGCTTCAGAGGCTTCAGACAGGGGCAGTGGCTTCAGACAGGGGCCGAGGCTTCAGAGGCTTCAGACAGGGGCAGTGGCTTCAGACAGGGGCAGAGGCTTCTGAGGCTTCAGACAGGGACCGAGGATTCAGACAGGGACCGAGGCTTCAGAGGCTTCAGACAGGGGCAGAAGCTTCTGATTTGAACTCCAGACAGCCCCGTCATGAGTCTTGTCACTGGGCCAAGTCCGGCCCCGGAGGCTAGACGAATTAACACGAAGAAATTTGGTATCCAGGAAATGAACACCAATTACAATTGAAGGATGAAAGTGGAACGACAAGTAAATTAAACTTGGAAATTCTACTAGAGTTACGATCCATTACCTGGTCTTATGTTTGTGACCTCCAGACTACATCATTTGAACATCTGTCATCTAAAGCATTGTAATGGAACCCAGGTAATGAGAGAAGGTAAACAGGTATATTTTGCCCTCAGGTACTGCTTCCCTCACTGGGGTTCTCCTTTGTTATTTTTGTCAGAGGGGCCGTGGCTGTTTTATTGTTCGGTTGGGGTAAGTTGTTTGATGTGGGTGGAATCTCGTTTTTTGCTGGCAAAACATGTCACAACGTATTTTTAAGATCTTGTGGGGTCGAAAAGTAAGCTGCATTGAAGAGAGAAAGGTTTGAAGGCTGAGAGAGGGGGAGGGATTTGTACACGTTACTAAACCTGTGTTTACGTGTGAAGATCAAATGAATCGGTCCAAATAGAAACATCTTTTAGTATCCTTGTCATGTATCTATTTTCAGTGTGTGCGTGTGTGCGCGTGCGTGTGCGTGTGTGTGTTAGCTTCCTCCCTAACTGTAACCTCAGGACAAAGATCACCATGGTGATGACAAAGAGTCAACAGTAGTAACAGTGTTGCTATAGAAACCCTAACAGTGTATCGACCGTAGCCATGGAACTCTTAAAACGATCCGATCAGGATTTCCTGTCTATTTTAAATTCCTAACTGTCACTGTAGATCAGGCTGACTAATTAAAGGTGAACCTCGTGAATGACAGTGATTGCAGTGCAGACCAGTCACCGTACCCAGTGGCATCTGCAGTAAGGAGGTTATGGACCTGACATGAAGTTGTAAAGAGTTTTACAGGCTTTCGTTTTTATGTCCGCTCAGCAGAAGGGTCATCTATAGCCAGCGGCGCTATATCAAGTCCCTAGCCAACTCCAGAACAAGCACGCCTGCTGGACAGATTACTGGACCCTTTAACCCAGGTCACCTGCTGTTCCTACGATGGTCCTTTGGTCGGCAGAGGGAAGACAGGTCATTCATGAACAACCCTTACCACCCTGGCACATGCCATGACCCTTGACCCATGACCCTTGGCAGGCAGCTGTCTGTTCCACATAGACCAGACAGACGGTGTACACCACCACATCAGAATGCTTCTGTTAGCTGGTATCTGAACCAGTATATATTTTGTAGGCTGTATTCCAATGCTCAGACAGTAAATTATTAACACTTTTTCGGACATAGATTACAGCCTGTCCTGTACTGAAAAGATTGATGGAAAATCTTCAATGGAAAATCTTCACTGGAAATGCGTTACTGTCATTCATGAAAACTCTTCAAAATGCAAGATATTTAATCATCCTTGACACCGTTTTTTGGAACTGGTCTCTTCAAAAGACAAGGATGTACTTTCAAGTTCCTATGTAGGCAACTTCGATGTTTAATTGAAAATACCCACTGGACCATTTCAACAGCGCTTAAGGCATTGAAATCAACTAGGAGATACTTTGTTCCTATTCAGGTTAGTGGGCTTTCCTTGAGGAGCGTCCAGACCATTAAAGCGTAGAAGCACAAACGAGACGTGGAGAGTAGTGGAAACTGGGAATGTTGTTTAGCCTTAAAGTGACTTGTGGGAAAACAGTCCCTGCATGAACTTCAAAGTCTAAGATGTTAATTATTCACAAGTACGGAAAAGCCACAAATGGCAAGTCCTCAAATAATCTATTTCTGTTCTTTGTGTCCTCTAGTTCTGCGGTGTTTCTGAAGAGCAGATTCTCTAGGCATTTCCCCGGAGCTGCGGTGGTGCTGTTTATTGCACGAGACCTCTCATTTGGACTGGCTGGCTACCTGTAGAGACAGCTATGTGTCTTCCTCTCAATTCAAAAGTGCTTTAATGTTTACGAACAATGTAATAAAAATATAAACCCCTCTTTTACCTGCTAAGTATGAATGAGAACACATCCTAATTTACAACCTGTGAGGAAATATGGCTTACTATCTGACTCAAGGAAAGAGAGATAGAGAGATAGAGAGAGAGTGAGAGAGTGAGAGAAAGAGAAAGACTAGAGTAGAGTAGCTGACTCATCTCACACTGTCTCTGTTGTTTCATAGGACCATGGTTTTGGTTCTTTCGCTTTCTTTTTGTCACTCCTCCTCCCTCCTCCTCCCTCCTCCTCCCTCCCTCCTCCCTCCCCCTCCCTCCCTCCTCCCTCCTCCTCCCTCCCTCCTCCCTCCCATCTCCCTCCTCCTCCCTCCTCCTCCTCCCTCCTCCTCCCTCCATCTCCTCCTCCTCCCTCCATCTCCCTCCATCTCCCTCCTCCTTCCTCCATCTCCCTCCTCCCTCCTCCTCCCTCCTCTCTCCCTCCTTCCTCCATCTCCTCCTCCTCCCTCCTCTCTCCCTCCTTCCTCCATCTCCTCCTCCTCCCTCCTCTCTCCCTCCTTCCTCCATCTCCTCCTCCTCCTCCCTCCTCCCTCCATCTCCTCCTCCTCCCTCCATCTCCCTCCTCCTCCCTCCTCCTTCCTCCATCTCCCTCCATCTCCCTCCTCCCTCCTCCTCTCTCCCTCCTTCCTCCATCTCCTCCTCCTCCCTCCTCTCTCCCTCCTTCCTCCATCTCCTCCTCCTCCTCCCTCCTCCCTCCATCTCCTCCTCCTCCCTCCATCTCCCTCCATCTCCCTCCTCCTCCCTCCTCCTTCCTCCTCTCTCCCTCCACCTCCCTCCACCTTCCTCCATCTCCTCCTCCTCCTCCCTCCATCTCCTCCTCCTCCCTCCATCTTCCTCCATCTCCCTCCTCCTCCCTCCTCCCTCCTCCTTCCTCCATCTCCCTCCTCCTCCCTCCTCTCTCCCTCCTTCCTCCATCTCCCTCCTCCTCCCTCCATCTCCCTCCATCTCCTCCTCCTCCCTCCTCCTCCCTCCATCTCCCTCCATCTCCTCATCCTCCCTCCTCCTCCCTCCTCTCTCCCTCCTTCCTCCATCTCCCTCCTCCTCCCTCCATCTCCCTCCTCCTCCCTCCATCTCCCTCCATCTCCCTCCTCCTCCCTCCACCTTCCTCCATCTCCTCCTCCTCCTCCCTCCTCCCTCCATCTCCTCCTCCTCCCTCCATCTCCCTCCATCTCTCTCCTCCTCCCTCCTCCTTCCTCCATCTCCCTCCATCTCCCTCCTCCCTCCTCCTCTCTCCCTCCTTCCTCCATCTCCTCCTCCTCCCTCCTCTCTCCCTCCTTCCTCCATCTCCTCCTCCTCCTCTCCTCCCTCTCCCTCTCCTCCTCCTCCCTCCCTCGCCCTCCTTCTCCCTCCCCCTCCCTCCTCCTTCCTCCTCTCTCCCTCCACCTCCCTCCACCTTCCTCCATCTCCTCCTCCTCCTCCCTCCTCCCTCCATCTCCTCCTCCTCCCTCCATCTCCCTCCATCTCCCTCCTCCTCCCTCCTCCCTCCTCCTTCCTCCATCTCCCTCCTCCCCCTCCTCTCTCCCTCCTTCCTCCATCTCCCTCCTCCTCCCTCCATCTCCCTCCATCTCCTCCTCCCCCCTCCTCCTCCCTCCATCTCCCTCCATCTCCTCATCCTCCCTCCTCCTCCCTCCTCTCTCCCTCCTTCCTCCATCTCCCTCCATCTCCCTCCTCCTCCCTCCTCCTTCCTCCATCTCCCTCCATCTCCTCCTCCTCCCTCCTCCTCCCTCCATCTCCCTCCATCTCCTCATCCTCCCTCCTCCTCCCTCCTCTCTCCCTCCTCCCTCCATCTCCCTCCTCCTCCCTCCATCTCCCTCCATCTCCCTCCTCCTCCCTCCTCCTTCCTCCATCTCCCTCCATCTCCCTCCTCCCTCCTCCTCCCTCCTCTCTCCCTCCTTCCTCCATCTCCCTCCTCCTCCCTCCATCTCCCTCCATCTCCTCATCCTCCCTCCTCCTCCCTCCATCTCCCTCCATCTCCCTGTATCTCCCTCCTCCCTCCATCTCCCTCCATCTCCCTCCTCCTTCCTCCATCTCCCTCCATCTCCCTCCTCCCTCCTCCTCCCCTCCCTCCTCCCTCCATCTCCTCCTCCTCCTCCCTCCATCTCCCTCCATCTCCTCCTCCTCCCTCCTCCTCCCTCCATCTCCCTCCATCTCCTCATCCTCCCTCCTCCTCCCTCCTCCTCCCTCCATCTCCCTCCTCCCTCCTCCTCCCTCCTCTCTCCCTCCTTCCTCCATCTCCCTCCATCTCCCTCCATCTCCCTGTATCTCCCTCCTTCCTCCATCTCCCTCCATCTCCCTCCTCCCTCCTCCTCCCTCCTCTCTCCCTCCTTCCTCCCTCTCCTCCTCCTCCTCCCTCCCTCTCCCTCCATCTCCTCCTCCTCCCTCCTCCTCCCTCCATCTCCCTCCATCTCCTCATCCTCCCTCCTCCTCCCTCCTCCTCCCTCCTCCTTCCTCCATCTCCCTCCTCCCTCCTCCTCCCTCCTCTCTCCCTCCTTCCTCCATCTCCCTCCTCCTCCCTCCCTCTCCCTCCACCTCCTCCTCCTCCCTCCTCCTCCCTCCATCTCCCTCCATCTCCTCATCCTCCCTCCTCCTCCCTCCATCTCCCTCCATCTCCCTGTATCTCCCTCCTCCCTCCATCTCCCTCCATCTCCCTCTGTCCTCCATCAAGGTCCTACATGACTCCAGACGGAGGAAGCTGCCCCTCCCACACTAATGAGGCTCTCCATGCAGCGTACTGACGACAAATTGACTGGTAATAAATAGGCAGCTTTCCTTCGTATGTCAAATGATTTTACATCTTAACGTCATTCTCAACAGCTGACTTTAACCCACTGGGAACTTGCTACATATGTTTCTCTTGATATAATGGCTAAATGTTCGCTTGTACCAGTTTAATACTTGAATTCCTGGACATGTATTCCTACATCTGCTCTGTTTCACCTGACAGACAACTAAACCTTGGTTTCAACCAGCTTTATGTCATACCAGCCATCACTAAGCCCTGCTGGGCATAATGTGCCTTGATAAGTCTTCCTTTAAGATGCTGCTTCTTACATAATACTACGAGTTGGGCAGTACTTGTACATGTATTATATCCACAGCTGTGTTATATCCTGTGGGAGACTCATAGCATTTGTGCCAACATGTCAATTGGTGACAACTCAAACAATTGGAAATTACATGACATCCTTAAAGGTGATTTGGAATTTAAAACACAAACAGATTTTTTTCACTGACTTTAAGTCATGCCGCTAAAGCCCCAATCTCAGTCCAAATTCCAGCCCCAATCTCAGTCCCAGTCCCAGCCCCAATCTCAGTCCCAGTCCCAATCTCAGTCCTAGTCCCAGCCCCAATCTCAGTCCCAGTCCCAGTCCCAATCCCAGCCCGAAGCTGTATGCTTGAAGACCCTTCTACTGTCAAGAAAGCCGGCAACTACTGGCAACTACGATGGCAGATTTGGTCGCACCGATCTTGGAAGCCAGAGGTGCTATGGCGATGCGTTACACAGGAAGTGACAACTCGAACTCCATGAAGCACGACATGCTGACCCCGCCCCTAGTGCCGACTGGGTAGCAACAGCACACGACTAAATATAATATGTAAATTAAGATAAGACAGGATGTGATGTCCCACAAGCCAAACATCTTCACATCGCAGAACTCATGGTGTGAATGTTCCTGATCATCTGTGTCACACGACACGGCTGCTTCTGAGGACTCAATAGTGGATCGATGCCACGGGGAAGTTGCCCCTGAGTATGCAGTGGGTCATATATGGGCCCCATGTGGAGCAGGCTGTCACTCAGTTAGACAGCAGGAGCTTCAATAAACAGGAGAGTTGGACACTTATGTACACATCAAGCTGTTAATGAGTGAGCCTTTGATGGAAGACGAGGAGGGCTTTGATATAGAATATCCACTACACGGCACGCTTAGATTGATTTTAGATATTCACTACAAGCTTAATTTAATATAGGATATTCGCTAATTTTTTCAGATTGTACACAGGAACTAGTTTGTGGTGGATTGTGATTGTTGAAGGTGGCTGTATTACACATCTCCTCCATCTATTTGTGGTTGGAGTGCAGAATAGCTCCTATATCACATTTGATTTGTCATATTTAGAACTATGGAGTATTTAATTCACAGCCTGCAGCAAGAAAGAGAGATACCAGAAAATATGAATAAAAAAAGATGGAGACTGAGAGGGAGGGAAGAAAGAAAGCAGAAATAGACAAACAGACAGAGCTAAAGGAAGGAAAGATGGGAAGAGAGAGAACTGTAGATTGAATTGTGGAATAATGATTCACTGGATTTATACACCAGGATCCAGATAACACTCTGAAACACGTGTACACCAGGTCCATTGTCTAATGCAACCCCATGGTGGATGGAGAAGACTCACACACACACACACGCACACACACACACACCCACACACACACACACACACCCACACCACACACACACACACCACACACACACACCACACACACACACACACACACACACACACACCCACACCCACACCCACACCCACACCCACACACACCCACACCACACACACACACACACACACACACACACACCCACACACACACACACACACACCACACCCACACCACACACCCACACCCACACACACACACACACACACACACACACACCCACACACACACCCACACACACACACACACACACCACACCCACACACACACACACACACACACACACACACACACACACACACCCACACACACACACACACACACACCACACCCACACCCACACCCACACACACACACACACACACACACACACACACACACACCACACACACACACACCACACACACACACCCACACACACACCACACACACACACACACACACACACACACACACACACACCCACACACACGTTCTCCACTTTGTTCCACTGTGTTCTCCTCTGTTAGCACCCCGGTCCTGTTCCAGGTGTGTCTCTCTTTGAACTCCAGATGGGCTCCTTCCTGGTTCTGTTAGAACACGCTCCCACCTCCCTTCCCCCTCATCCAGTTCTCTCCTTTTTTTCTTGTTATCTTTCACACCTTTTATCTCATCTTTTCCCATCCCTTCATCCTCTTCCAAATCTATCTCTCCATGTCTCCTGTCCTCCTCTCCCACCACCAGTCTCTCCTCCATCATTCCTCCTCCTCCTCCTTCCATCACCCTCACTGAAGATAAGTGGGACTATAGGTGAGTTACCACAGCTGCAGCTCTCCTAACTTTGTTCTCAAGAAATGTCTTTATAATGTTCATGGGAAGGAGACAGACAGAAAGGAATAAAAAATGAATAAAATAGATTCTGATTCTGTTCTGTAGCTCTGTATTAACCTGTACTGTAAAATGATAAAGAATAAAAGAGATTCTGTTCTGTAGCTCTGTATTAACCTGTAATGTAAAAGGATAAAGAATAAAATAGATTCTGATTCTGTTCTGTAGCTCTGTATTAACCTGTAATGTAAAAGGATAAAGAATAAAAGAGATTCTGTTCTGTAGCTCTGTATTAACCTGTAATGTAAAAGGATAAAGAATAAAAGACATTCTGATTCTGTTCTGTAGCTCTGTATTAACCTGTAATGTAAAAGGATAAAGAATAAAAGAGATTCTGTTCTGTAGCTCTGTATTAACCTGTACTGTAAAATGATAAAGAATAAAAGAGATTCTGTTCTGTAGCTCTGTATTAACCTGTACTGTAAAATGATAAAGATGAAACAGCTGCTGTTCTGTAGCTTGGCTCTAACCCAGCGATAAACATTTAGGCTTGTCCGGGACAAACGAAATAATGGTACTGGCTTTTTGAATGCCTACGTTTGTTTCATAGTTCACTGGCCACTTGTGGGCGTCTATTTTTGTTCAAAAAGTTAAGTTTTGTTATAAACAGAAGATTCTTACATTGACTATATTATGTGGCTAGCAGTCATGATGTCAATCTGCTTTATGAGTACAGGAAAGGATAAGAAATTGTGTTCATGAAAAATAACCAAGTTAAAATAAATTGATCTTTAATCCTGGACAAACACCAGCATATAAACCTGGACAAACACCAGCATATAAACCTGGACAAACACGGGCATATAAACCTGGACAAACACGAGCATATAAACCTGGACAAACACGGGCATATAAACCTGGACAAACACGAGCATATAAACCTGGACAAACACGAGCATATAAACCTGGACAAACACGGGCATATAAACCTGGACAAACACGAGCATATAAACCTGGACAAACACGAGCATATAAACCTGGACAAACACGCATATAAACCTGGACAAACACGGGCATATAAACCTGGACAAACACGGGCATATAAACCTGGACAAACACCAGCATATAAACCTGGACAAACACCAGCATATAAACCTGGACAAACACGAGCATATAAACCTGGACAAACACGGGCATATAAACCTGGACAAACACGGGCATATAAACCTGGACAAACACGAGCATATAAACCTGGACAAACACGAGCATATAAACCGGGACAAACACGGACAAACACGAGCATATAAACCTGGACAAACACGAGCATATAAACCTGGACAAACACCAGCATATAAACCTGGACAAACACGAGCATATAAACCTGGACAAACACCAGCATATAAACCTGGACAAACACGAGCATATAAACCTGGACAAACACCAGCATATAAACCTGGACAAACACGAGCATATAAACCTGGACAAACACGAGCATATAAACCTGGACAAACACGAGCATATAAACCTGGACAAACACGAGCATATAAACCTGGACAAACACGGGCATATAAACCGGGACAAACAATACAGGTAATGTATGGCTGGAGACAATGGAGTTAATGTATAACAAATACATTCAGATATTGGAAAGTAATAAATATCTGACTTGTCTGAATGATAAGTGACTAAGCCCTGTAATCCCAGGCACCTGTTCCCTTTACTGTAATTATATTCATCACGGGGCAGCTGGGAACACGGTTATGTCATGACCTGCAAGTCGCCATCAAACTGAGGTGTAAAACTACCTAAGGAAGAGAAATTGTGTTTAAAAGAGATTACTATGGGGGAGAAAAGTAAAGGTCTGACCAAACTCTGACTGTATAATCATGTTGCTGCTCATTTTCCCAGAAGGTAGTTAGCATAAAGTATAATGAAGCTATGAATAAATAATATTAAAATGAGTTTGCTGTGTACCTGTGTAGCGTCACTTCATTACATTCTGTTCATTTGGTATTTCTATTGTTTTGGCAGAATGGAAATAAGAATTTCAACGTAAAGCCAATTTCATTACAATTATTTCATTTTAAGAAAACATACATAACGAGGTATTCTCCACCTGATCTGAACCAGGCAAAAAAAGTTTCACTTAATTTGGTCACGAAGCACTGAAAGACCAAGAACCATCCACATAGCAACATATGGGCTTCATATCAACCTCACATCTCCAAATAAAAGTAGTTTTAAGGTTACACACACAGTGGGGGGGTGTAGCACAGTGATGTAAAGGCATATAGATGGAACGGCACCTATAGAACGTGTCCATATATTATAGAACGTGTCCATATATTATAGAACGTGTCCATATATTATAGAACATCAGATACCCAACCAAACTCAAATAATGAGGGCTGCTGTGTGGGTTTACATCGCAGAGTTCCAGCTTCAAAATCAATATCAGACCCTTTGAACTTTAAAACGGCATGACCTTCTCTTGCAGAACTCACAGCCCTCCGTGAAGCGTTCTCCACAAGTAAGAGTTATGAACACACACAGCCATGTTTAAAACAACAACACGATCAGGTCTGCCTCATAAATGACACCCTAGGCAGTATTCTGCAGAAGTAGAGCCCTACATCAGGAACAGAGAGTTGATAGTGGTCCGACTCTCCACACTTATGTACTCTCTCAGTCAACAGCAGCTATGCATTATTCAAACACATCTACTCAGCCGCTCTCCCAGAACATCTCCACTGATCACCTCCTCAATCACCTGACCGTGGTCTGGTCACCCGGGATAGGAGGTGTTGTTTGGGAGGTGCCATCTGTTCTGGTTCACCCCGCGTACAGAAACAAAAACACTAATATTGGAACTCAACGAGTGGGCTGACAAAACCAGGTAATCAACCAATCACAGCAGCCCAGCTCTCAGAGAGTGGACCAAAACAATCACCCTAAAGTAGGAGGAAAGATTAGAAAGAAAGACTGGAATGTGAGTGTGAATATAGAGGGAGAGAAGGAGAGAGATAAGGAGAGAGGGAATGAGGGAGGGAGGGAAGGAAGGAGAGAGGAAAGGAGAGAGGGAAGGAGAGAGGGAGGGAGAGAGGAATGTAGATAGGAAAGGAAAGAGGGAAGGAGAGAGGGAAGGAGAAAGGAAAGGAGAGAGGGAAGGAGAGAGGAAAGGAGAGAGGGAAGGAGAGAGGGAATGAGGGAGGGAGGGAGAGAGGGAAGGAGAGAGATAAGGAGAGAGGGAGCGAGAGAGGAATGTAGATAGGAAAGGAAAGAGGGAAGGAGAGAGGGAAGGAGAAAGGAAAGGAGAGAGGGAAGGAGAGAGGAAAGGAGAGAGGGAAGGAGAGAGGGAATGAGGGAGGGAGGGAAGGAAGGAGAGAGGAAAGGGGAGAGGGAAGGAGAAAGGAAAGGAGAGAGGGAAGGAGAGAGATAAGGAGAGAGGGAGCGAGAGAGGAATGTAGATAGGAAAGGAAAGAGGGAAGGAGAGAGGGAAGGAGAGAGGGAAGGAGAGAGGAAAGGAGAGAGGGAAGGAGAGAGGAAAGGAGAGAGGGAAGGAGAGAGGAAAGGAGAGAGGGAAGGAGAGAGGGAAGGAGAGAGGGAAGGAGAGAGGGAGGTAAGGAAGGAGAGAGGAAAGGGGAGAGAAGGAGAGAGGGAAGGAGAGAGGAAAGTAGAGAGAAGGAGAGAGGGAAGGAGAGAGGAAATGAGGGAGGGAAGGAGAGAGGGGAGGATGGAGAGAGAGGCAGTGGGAGGAATGAGGCACTTACTGCGAACAGAGATCCTTGGTAGACACATGCTCCTGCAGGAGGAGAAGGAGAACCAACAGTGTTAGTTCAATGGCTGTTCTAGTACACTATTTATCAAGTGTGCACTTAGTACAATACACCTGTCAACAACATCACACTAAACCCTAACCCAACCTCAGAGGACTAGCATGTGTGTGTTTCTGTGTGTATGGGACACTACTGTGTAATTCCAGATATAAATAGCTTTTTTAGCTGTTTTTGTCTTGTGGTTAAGTTAAGGATTTAATTACGTTTAGGGTAAATAGTTATAGAAAATAGTATTTCTATGGAAATGCATTTTGGTCTCAAATAGTCCTCACAAGTATAGTAAAACAAGAATGTGTGTGTGTGTGTGTGTCTATATCAGTTGGTGGCCTTACTCTCAACTTCACAGTAGCCATGTAAAAAATAAGCTGTGATTTAAACACGACAGTGGGCACGGTTGTCCCTGCAAAAATGGAAGGATATCAGCAGAAAACAAAGCCGCCCAGGTGTTTCTGTTTGAACACGCTTCAGGACACCGGAGGCTCCTGGTGTCAAAGGCACTGGGGAAATCTGATAGCGGGGAACCAAACAGACTCCACACAGTAGAGCCGAACAGACTCCACACACCCAGTAGAACCAAACAGACTCCACACAGTAGAGCCGAACAGACTCCACACACCCAGTAGAACCAAACAGACTCCACACACCCAGTAGAGCCAAACAGACTCCACACAGTAGAGCCAAACAGACTCCACACACCCAGTAGAGCCAAACAGACTCCACACAGTAGAGCCGAACAGACTCCACACACCCAGTAGAGCCAAACAGACTCCACACAGTAGAGCCAAACAGACTCCACACAGTAGAACCAAACAGACTCCACACCCACACAGTAGAGCCGAACAGACTCCACACTCCAGTAGAGCCAAACAGACTCCACACACACAGTAGAACCAAACAGACTCCACACAGTAGAGCCAAACAGACTCCACACAGTAGAGCCAAACAGACTCCACACACACAGTAGAACCAAACAGACTCCACACAGTAGAGCCGAACAGACTCCACACAGTAGAGCCGAACAGACTCCACACAGTAGAGCCAAACAGACTCCACACACACAGTAGAGCCAAACAGACTCCACACAGTAGAGCCGAACAGACTCCACACCCAGTAGAGCCAAACAGACTCCACACAGTAGAGCCGAACAGACTCCACACACACAGTAGAACCAAACAGACTCCACACAGTAGAGCCGAACAGACTCCACACAGTAGAGCCGAACAGACTCCACACACCCAGTAGAGCCAAACAGACTCCACACAGTAGAGCCAAACAGACTCCACACACCCAGTAGAGCCAAACAGACTCCACACAGTAGAGCCGAACAGACTCCACACACCCAGTAGAGCCAAACAGACTCCACACAGTAGAGCCGAACAGACTCCACACACACAGTAGAACCAAACAGACTCCACACAGTAGAGCCAAACAGACTCCACACAGTAGAGCCAAACAGACTCCACACACACAGTAGAACCAAACAGACTCCACAGTAGAGCAGACTCCACACAGTAGAGCCGAACAGACCAAACAGACTCCACACAGAGTAGAGCCAAACAGACTCCACACAGTAGAGCCAAGACTCCACAGACTCCACACAGTAGAGCCAAACAGACTCACACACAGACTCCACACAGTAGAGCCAAAGACAGTACTCCACACAGTAGAGCAACAGACTCCACACACCCAGTAGAGCCAAACAGACTCCACACAGTAGAGCCGAACAGACTCCACACAGTCCACAGTAGAGCAACAGACTCCACACACACAGTAGAACCAAACAGACTCCACACAGTAGAGCCAAACAGACTCCACACAGTAGAGCCAAACAGACTCCACACACACAGTAGAAACAAACACACTCCACACAGTAGAGCCGAACAGACTCCACACAGTAGAGCCGAACAGACTCCACACAGTAGAGCCAAACAGACTCCACAGACTCCACACAGTAGAGCCAAACAGACTCCACACAGTAGAGCCGGACAGACTCCACACAGTAGAGCCGAACAGACTCCACACAGTAGAGCCGGACTCCAGTAGAGCTCCACACAGTAGAGCCGGACAGACTCCACACAGGAGTCACAATGGAAGAGTGTGTGTGTGTGTGTGTGTGTGTGTGTGTGTGTGTGTGTGTGTGTGTGTGTGTGTGTGTGTGTGTGTGTGTGTGTGTGTGTGTGTGTGTGTGTGTGTGTGTGTGTGTGTGTGTGTGTGTGTGTGTGCGTGCGTGCGTGCGTGCGTGCATGCGTGCGTGTGGCATTTAAACAATTCAATCCGAGTTAGACACAGATTACAGATTTGACTGGGATTATAATCTGTCAGAACATGAATATTAATCAGTGTGATGCGGGTTGTTAAATGGGGCATTAAGATGGCATCAGATCCAGCTGGTTTAGTTCTGGACTAATGTTTATACCGAACAGATCACACTTATACCGAACAGATCACACTTATACCGAACAGATCACACACACAAAGTGGATCGAAACACGCAGAAAGACTATTTTTAATGCATTCTTGATGATGACTTTAATAAATAAATGCACAACACAAAACTCCAGGGTCTAACCTCATGGACTCTAATTAAACACTATATCTATTTGCATAGAATAGAGTACATGTAGACACTGGAGATTATCTCAATAATCAATGAAAACACTTATTTAACTGAACCTAATCACCCACCGTGTGTAGAAGAGACCGTGAGAAATCCAGCCAGAGCGGCTATAAGGACGGATCCTAAAGCCATGTTGTTCAGTACATATAGTCCAACAGAGTTCAACCCAACAGAGAGGAATGCACAGCTTTCTAGTATCGCATTATTGGTTCCCGACGTGGGTGTTTGATGGAGTAAAGTTGAGCTCCTCGTCCGGACAGCAGGTAGGAACCGGGATCTGATCCGGGACCTGCTCTTCCCTCTCAAACACGCCGCACGTCCGAACTTCGCAGCGGGGAAATCAACTCTATGCGGTAGGTGTTTGTTGAAGCCAAATGCATGTGTCCCGGACGGTAGATATACCGGATAACGACGCAAATCCCTATAGAACCCCGGTACTGATCCTGCAAACCAGGTACTGATCCAGTAGACCCGGTACTGATCCAGTAGACCAGGTACTGATCCAGTAAACCCGGGTGTTTCTCTCTCCACTCCCGCATGCAGCTCTATAAAGGGACTCCCCCTCCGGACCATGTAGGACGTCCCCCCAACCCCACAGGGAGGGTTAGGGTTAGTGTATTAGTACAGATATTAGTACAGATATTAGTACAGATAGGACCTTATGATCTGCAGCATGTTCTAAATGAATAAATATATCTAACTGCAAATAATATATGCATATGCATTAACATTTATGAAAACAGCATTACAATTACATTTTTCTCATTCCGTATAAAGTCATGCAGGTCTTAAATGCCGTGTTATGACGTTATAACGCGTCCTAGAGATTGGGGACATTACAGTGAGACCTAAACCCCATCAGAAGACCTCCGCATTAGAGGGAATATTACACTGACTATGGAATAATCCGTCCGTCCGACCAATCAGTCATAGCAGTGGGTCTGAACCCAGTGTAGTGGGTCTGAACCCAGTGTAGTGGGTCTGAACCCAGTGTAGTGGGTCTGAACCCAGTGTAGTGGGTCTGAACCCAGTGTAGTGGGTCTGAACCCAGTGTAGTGGGTCTGAACCCAGTGTAGTGGGTCTGAACCCAGTGTAGTGGGTCTGAACCCAGTGGGTCTGAGTGGGTCTGAACCCAGTGCAGTGGGTCTGAACCCAGTGGGGGTCTCTGCAGTGGGTCCCAGTGCAGTGGGTCTGAACCCAGTGGGGGTCTGAACCCTGAGTGTGGGTCTGAACCCAGTGGTGGGTCTGAACCCAGTGCAGTGGGTCTGAACCCAGTGGGTCTGAACCCAGTGCAGTGGGTCTGTGCAGTGGGTCTGAACTGGGTCTGAACCCAGTGTAGTGGGTCTGAACCCAGTGGAGTGGGTCTGAACCCAGTGTAGTGGGTCTGAACTGAGATTCCATGGGGTCACGTGGGAGCAACCGGATCTCTAGAGCAACGCTTTAGTCCCCCGTGGAGAGATCAGAAAGGAGAGGAGATCGGAAAGACCAGACTGTTGCTTTCAGAAAGGAAGTTGCTTCTGCTCAATATCTTAAACTGTCGTATATGTGCAATGAAACAACTAATGATGATAAGCACTTTATATTGTTATATTATATTGGGATATCCAGGCCGAACCACCGAACCAATATCACCATAAATCGTCCTAATCGATTACTGAAATTCACTGATTAAACCATATCGGATTAGTCACTTTTTCGGGCCGGTAAAATGTGACCAGTCGTATTGAACATGAACGCCTGCACTGCACATACCCGCGTCAGCCCGAGGGAACCAACAATTACATGGCATTATTTATCAGCCCATCTGTACATAATAACATATTGCATAAAAACTGAGGAAACACCATATAATTGAGGTTCTGACTCCAGGGAATATAATGAAACACGTGGTCTGGTAGTGTGTGTAGACACTGCCACCTGGCGGTGATGGTCGTGTAGCGTCCTACAGTTCAGTCAACTCCGGCCTCTCCTGGCCAACTTAATATATATTATAATCTATTAATAGATATTAAATTAACATTTCAGTTATTTAGCACTTATCCACCGGTTTATCATACAATTCCTCCCACACAGACCGTTTTTTTTTTCAAAACACACAATTAGTCAGTTTTACCAGGCACTTATATTCCAAAGTAACATTTACTGTAAATCATAAAATTGAAAAGGTCCACAAGGAAGCACTCAGTGCATGTTCATGGTTTATTCAATACATTATTATACACAGACACATTACATAACGTCTACAGCACTTTCAGGAAGCATTTGGCTCTTCTGTTTGCTGTACAAATTCTTCACTCTTAATGAGCAGAGCCTCACTTGTCTGGCTGCTGATAATCACTCTCTCTATGAAACGTCCTGGAATAGGAAGGGAAGAGATGTCAGACAACTTTAAAAACGTATCTATAACATCATGTGATCCACTATGTAGACTACTATCTATAACCCCTCCCCAAACCACTTGCCCCCCCAGACACCACTTGCCCCCCAGACACCACTTGCCCCCCAGACACCACTTGCCCCCCCAGACACCAGACACCACTTGCCCCCCAGACACCACTTGCCCCCCAGACACCACTTGCCCCACCCCCCAGACACCGCTTGCCCCACCCCCCAGACACCGCTTGCCCCACACACCCCCCAGACACCGCTTGCCCCACCCCCAGACACCGCTTGCCCCACCCCCCAGACACCACTTGCCCCAACCCCCAGACACCACTTGCCCCACCCCCCCAGACACCACATTCCTACATGGTTTGATTTGCTGCAGGATAAATACAGTGTTGCGAAATCCCAGTGGGTTTCTGATGTATTAGTCTGTATGTCTGGTAAAACACACATTTCACTTCTGCGTGCTTTTGTGCATGTGTGTGCATGTGTGTTTGTCTAAGACCACACAACACCAGGAGAACCAGGTTGGTATAAAATGTCAGTCACATCTACCAAACAGTAATTCCTCTCAAATTAAATCCCCTCAGCTACATCCTTATCTGTGTTCTCCTAGAAACATACCTGTGTTTCCCAAATACCAGCCTATTCCCTTTATAGTACACTACTTTAGATCAGGGCCCTTAAAAATAGTTGACTGCATAGGGCTGCATTTGAGACTTGTTGTGTTGAACAGTAATGACAGACTGCTTGGCTTTCTCAGAAGACTTTTAATAAAAAAGCTTCCAGATCCCTGTGGGTTTGAAATGGTTTGTAGGCAAAACCACAAACCCATCTAGCAAACAGGAAGTCCTGAAGTATTGCCAGCCCAAACTAGAGTGTTCTGGGACATGTAGTTGAATGACTATAATAAGATATCACAGAGCCAATATGAGCGTGGAGGAGCTTAGTTTTGAACTTTATTCCCATCGGCCAAATAAGTCCTTGAGAGATATGGTGGCTTCATTCTGATCCCATGGAAAATGTGTAGGTATCATATTTTGTGTGTATTTTTAGTATTTATGTGTCATTAAATACATAAATCATTGTAATTATCATTGTATTTATGTGTCAGATTACATTTATCATTGTAGTGTTTGTATTCCAGGTGTACACAGGCTGTAGGTGTCGTAATGTGTGTGGTTGTTTTTACGTGGCTGAGGCAACTTGATGTGTATTTTAACTGTAGTATGAAACACAACTGCATAAAGGTTATACTCTAAAACCCAGGACGGGCAATGAAGCAATATTTAAAAATAACATTTACCAATTGAACCTAACTTAAACATTATTTACAATAAATATTAAAATCCTAAAAACTTAGCAAAAAAATATTTGCAAGCACAAGATCGACATCTAATATTGAATTTAAAAGCATGGTATATTTGTCATATAAAAAACGGTAGATACATTTGAAAGTATTGTTGTCAAAATAAAAATGGTATATTTGTCAAATATAAATAGTAGATACATATGAGAGGTATATTTGTCAAATAAAAATGATAGATACATATGAAAGGTATATTTGTCAAATAAAAATGGTAGATGCATACCAAAATGTTTGTTGTCAAAATAAAAATGGTATATTTGTCAAATATAAATAGTAGATACATATGAGAGGTATATTTGTCAAATAAAAATGATAGATACATATGAAAGGTATATTTGTCAAATAAAAATGGTAGATGCATACCAAAGCTAGCTGGCCGATGTGAGCAGACGTCCGTCACAATAGTCTGTAGGTTAGCTAGGAGCTGCTCCTTTGGCATATCCAGCTGTTAGGAGATGCAACAAAACAATTAGTACTGTGCTCACAGTATTTGGTAGATGTTTTTACATTCATTTCAGACACAAGACATTTGCATCACAGTAATTAGGCACACACGTATCTAGATCGACTAACAAGAGCAATCAAGCTGAAGTGCCTCGTTTAAAAACTAATAATGATGATTTTTCATCTAGCTGACGTGTTTAAACTTGTAACGTTTTTCTACACGACTGTGTAGAAATGCAGAAAATAAAAATTCAGACTAGAAGAGTGTCTCCTCCACAAATAACCCTGTGGATTGTGAACAGTTTGGGTTCTAATAAGATCCAGGTAAAGCTGTGTTACTATGGCAACACATTACTGCACCCCTCCTGACCTTTAACACTTAAGACATTAGTGACAGGAAGTGAAATACAAATTTAGTTCCTCGGTCTAGACATTTGTTTGTGAATTTGTCCACTATGGACACAAAATCATTAACCTTCATTAGCAGGTAAAACCTGTTATCTGTGGGTCAGTATTTTGCATGTTTGAGAAATAGTTTGGAAGATGGATGACATATTTTAGACAAACCCAGCAAGTTTGTTCATACATAAAGCAGTTGGCACCGTCCTGGTTAATTCACACACCCCTGTATTTTTAGAAGCACAACAATCTGTCTTGCATTTAATTATTTAGTTCAATTGCTAAAAAACACAGAATCCTGTGTTAAAGCGGCCATGTTGTGTACTTTTGTCCGGTCTGTTTTGTTTTTTCCTTCTAGGTCTGGAACCTAGTTCCAATCAGATATTGAGAGGAAGCCAAACATTAGAACATGTAGATGACTAGTGTGGATGATGTAGTTACCGTGCCAACGAGTGTGATGACTGAGGCCAAACATTAGAACATGTAGATGACTAGTGTGGATGATGTAGTTACCGTGCCAACGAGTGTGATGACTGAGTCCTTCTCTACCATGTACTCATGGCCAGACTTAAACAAGTCCAGCATCTTGACAATGTTCACACCAACTGACCCTGAATGACAGCAAAATGAGTAGGACATAAAAAGTCAAACAAATTCTCACGTTGTTCAATACAATTAGTTTCATTGATTGAAGGGTTGATTGACAGGAGGGGGGGTGACTGACCTCTCTTGCTTTTGGGGAACTTCTTACGAAGTTTGTTCTTCAGGGGCAGTAGTTTGGTCATGATGTCTGGTACTGCTACATAGAAATCAGCATTCACTTCATCATCTAAGATCTATTAAAAAAATTATAGATCACTTTCTCTGCGTTAGAGGGGGGGGTCTCCCTCCTAAAACCCAACAGAGAACAGGAACACTAGAGATTACAGGGGACAGTCTCCCTCCTAAAACCCAATAGAGAACAGGAACACTGCAGAACACAGGGGACAGTCTCCCTCCTAAAACCCCAACAGAGAACAGGAACACTGCAGAACACAGGGGACAGTCTGCCTGCTGAAACCCAATAGAGAACAGGAACACTGCAGAATACAGGGGACAGTCTCCCTCCTAAAACCCAACAGAGAACAGGAACACTGCAGAACACAGGGGACAGTCTCCCTCCTAAAACCCAACAGAGAACAGGAACACTAGAGAATACAGGGGACAGTCTCCCTCCTAAAACCCAACAGAGAACAGGAACACTGCAGAATACAGGGGACAGTCTCCCTCATAAAACCCAACAGAGAACAGGAACACTGCAGAATACAGAGGACAGTCTCCATCCTAAAACCCAACAGAGAACAGGAACACTAGAGAATACAGGGGACAGTCTCCATCCTAAAACCCCAACAGAGAACAGGAACACTGCAGAATACAGGGGACAGTCTCCCTCCTAAAACCCAACAGAGAACAGGAACACTGCAGAATACAGGGGACAGTCTCCCTCCTAAAACCCAACAGAGAACAGGAACACTAGAGAATACAGAGGACAGTCTCCCTCCTAAAACCCAACAGAGAACAGGAACACTAGAGAATACAGGGGACAGTCTCCCTCCTAAAACCCAACAGAGAACAGGAACACTAGAGAATACAGGGGACAGTCTCCCTCCTAAAACCCCAACAGAGAACAGGAACACTGCAGAATAGAGGGGACAGTCTCCATCCTAAACCCCAATAGAGAACAGGAACACTGCAGAATACAGGGGACAGTCTCCCTCCTAAAACCCAACAGAGAACAGGAACACTAGAGAATACAGGGGACAGTCTCCCTCCTAAAACCCCAACAGAGAACAGGAACACTGCAGAATAGAGGGGACAGTCTCCATCCTAAACCCCAATAGAGAACAGGAACACTGCAGAATACAGGGGACAGTCTCCCTCCTAAAACCCAACAGAGAACAGGAACACTAGAGAATACAGGGGACAGTCTCCCTCCTAAAACCCAACAGAGAACAGGAACACTAGAGAATACAGGGGACAGTCTCCCTCCTAAAACCCCAACAGAGAACAGGAACACTGCAGAATAGAGGGGACAGTCTCCATCCTAAACCCCAATAGAGAACAGGAACACTGCAGAATACAGAGGACAGACTCCCTGCTGAAACCCCAACAGAGAACGATGTGTGTGAAACATACTCTCTGAATGAGGTCGACTCCGCCCACAAATGCTGCTCCGTTGTCCTGGGCAACTTTGGCTTCATCAGGATTCTGCACAGAAACACAAACAGAGTCGGTCAAGACAGTTCATATGAATGCTTATTAGTGTACTAATACCAATAAGCCATGAGGAATCTAGCCAATAGAAAATAACATTTACAACTGTATTATACATCAAATTTATTTGGAATGAATTATCCAAGTAGAAAAACGGAACACCAAAAAACCAGAGATTCAGATAAGCTAGTATACCTCTGTGAAAACAGCAACTTGGTTGTGTTCAGTCTTGAACGGATGTGGCAAATGAACTGTGCTGACAAAAGCATCCACTTTTTTCTGAAAGAGAAGATTCAAAACATGCAATGAAGGTCACCATGACAACACAATCTGTGCCTACACTATCAAATGTATTTTATAAAGTCCTTCTTACAACGACAATTGCTTTTACAAACACCCAGCCTGAAAAAATAGAACATCATCTATCGCCTATATAGTACACTAGTTTAGACCATCCTGTTCCCTATTTAGTACACTAGTTTAGACCATCCTGTTCCCTATATAGTACACTAGTTTAGACCATCCTGTTCCCTATATAGTACACTAGTTTAGACCATCCTTTTCCCTATATAGTACACTAGTTTAGACCACCCTGTTCCCTATATAGTACACTAGTTTAGGCCATCAGGTTCCCTATATAGTACACTAGTTTAGACCATCCTGTTCCCTATATAGTACACTAGTTTAGACCACCCTGTTCCCTATATAGTACACTAGTTTAGGCCATCATGTTCCATATATAGTACACTAGTTTAGGCCATCATGTCCCCTATATAGTACACCGCACCAGCCACTGGAATATACTGGAATATACAGCTGCACCAGAGTTTCTGTACCTTTTTCTCAAGCTTCATGTCAAGTTTGAGGTTGATGTAGACAGACTGGTCTGGTGGGGTGTGGTCCAGCTTCTGGAAGCCCTTTAACTGTTCGATAGCCACATCTGTTTGGTACATGGTCTTGGGATAATACCTGGTCAAATACACATCGTCCACTGGAGCCCACGCTGTCAGGCCGTATGGTTTGTGACGACCTGTGTTGTCTATGACGACCTTCTCTTTCTTCTCCTCTTTCTTTTCCTCTTTCTTCTCTTTGTTTTTCCAGTCTTTTTTTAAGGTCCTGTAGAGGGCATGCATGAGTGTTAAGTTATCAGATGCTAATGAGGCAGGCTAGTCCATAAGTACTGGCAACCTGCTAACTGTCCTAGGTCATACTAATACACAACGTATTCACAAACAGAGAGCTTGGAAAGCATTTCAGGACAGTATTAATAACTTACTTAGCAGCAGCATAATTCCTAAATGGTATTTGCCTTGGAAGGATTTGAGAAGTACTTGAGGAAGTAGAACTCCAAGCCCCCAGGAGATTCCATTGGCATCCTGCTGCAACTACTGGAAATGTAACCAGCATCAACACGACAGCTTCAGGTCAATGTTCACTAGTTTATAACTCCAGGAGAAAAGTGAGAGTCCCAACTAGAATAGTACTAGCACAGGTGTACTAGCACAGTAGTGAATGACATAAACATTCTGAAACGGACTCAGCAGGTGTGTCCCCGCCCATTAGGTGGGTGTGGCTTGAACTCATTGATGACATGTGCCATGACAGCGCTGACAGTTACATTTAAAAAAGCTTTACATTACTGCATTGCGGCACATATTTTTTCACCCAAATCTGCCCTTTTTATTTATTTTTTTAAATAACAATATTGGAACTTTCAGAAATGTTATATTATTTTGTATATTTTCACAATAAAAGTAATTTAATTAAAAATTCCTGTTTGCAGTCAACTGAAGCATCCCTGCTTTACTTCAATGACTACAAAAGGAGGCAGCTGGACAATATGGATCAGATAATTTGTAGATTAAGTTAATCATAATCTTATTTTATGTCAAACGTACAAGATATATAACAATTTGTTCTTTCAATGCAAGACAAGTCAGACATTGGACAGGTTAAATATACAGTACCATAACCACGACAGTAGTTAAACACACCTAGAATACGGGTTGTTTATACACATATTTGGATTAAATTATGATGCTATACATAGTTCAATTCCACCAGGTTGGTGATTAAATAAGAGCCAAAAGCTTAAATTGCATGAACATGTATATATAGCAGTTTGTGCAACTGACCTTTTCCAATCCTCGTGCAGGTTGCCATGTTTATCCGTGTTTGTCTGGGTTTTCCTTATTACCGGGTCCTAAGTTCAATTCCTCTCGTCTAGAAACCCGACTGGGAGCCACTTTGGTTCCGCCTGGCCCAGACAGCCCGAGCGGAAGCCATGTTTGTTGTTCTTCATCTCCTTGGAGTTCGGGACGTTCAGGGTCTGAATGAGAGCTCAGGTCTGCATGTCTCTAACAATATCACCAGCAAATCCTCTCTCTCACCCCCCGAATGCAGGTAATGCCATTTCCATTGTTTGCTACTGCATATTTAATGTTTAACCACTGCCTGTGCATTCCTCCCGTGTGCTGTGGTTAGGGTTAGGGCTCACCTCTTATAGTACCAGTAGAGCTTGCAAGTACTCAGGAGATGGTGCTCTGGATCCGGCTGTCACAATACTCCAGACCCATGCTTCTGCCTTTGGGATATTTACTTCATAAAGCAATATGAGAACATGTGCAATTATGTGCTCAAGTTAGCAGCACTGCTGTCATGCATGTTTAGTGTCTGATGCATGTGTCTAATTATGTCATGCATATTCCATCTGGGTTTGACAGCTGACAAGTTCAACTTATCTTGCAAAACAGGCCAAACTGTTGACATTATCAACACGTAAGTGCCACTAATTTAAAATCAATGATCGATGCAAATATTACTGAAATGCAACTAACTTGGTTGTCTGCTATATTATATTAAACTCTGCAGCTACCGCATTAACATGTATTTACTGTTAAGTATTAACCGGGTCTGCAGCGGTCAATTCACTTATGGAAGGATATTGTTGGATGATTGACACATTGTGTAATTCCTAACATTTGGGTCATATTAATGAAATATCTCTGTTTAATTCCCTTTTAAACTATGTATCTGGTGTATAACGTGTGGTTGACTTCTGTTTAACAGATAAACATGTTATGCAACCATCCAACTAACTACCTGCACTCCTAACCTCCTAACTTCCTTCACTTGGACACACTTGGACCTTGTCTGTTTTTACATGATGACATTTAAAATATTTATTCTGCAGGTGTCATGTCAGCTTTAGGCAACATATTGTGAATGTCCTGGATGTCCAAGGGCGTTTGAGGGAGTTGCATAATCGTTTCACACATTTAAATTGTTTGCGAAGTGTTTTTATTATTTTGCGGGTATTTATGTTTTAATGCTTGGTTTTGTTAACCCTTGCCCCAACATTTGTTTTTCCGTTTTAAGTTCTACTATGTTAACAGCAGATTAACAATAATTTATGCCAATGACTACACGTGTTAAACTTGGTCAGTTATTATGCCAGGGTGTAGATCTTTAATTCATATGAGCAGAGCACGCACTTTTATTCCTCTGTTCATAATCACAAATCCTAATGTGTGGAATCAAGGTGCCTTTAGCTTTGGATTCAGTCAGCTGTCAACTATCAAGCTGCCTACAGCGCCACCCAGTGGAACATTCCAGGAGCTACAATCCATAATTTTTTTCCTGTGTCAATGACAACAACATCTGCACCCTAGAACTACAATATCAAGTTCGTTCCCCTAATATAGTAAAGTTAGACTCTGTAGTGACCCCTGGTGGTGTAATAATAGTTATCTAGAGTCATATGAGTGTAAAGACAATATGAACACTTAGTCACTGGCTCACTGGTTTATTTCTCATTAAGAACTGATGCATCCATTTCTCCTCTACTTTTATGACAGAGGACAGAATGACAGATTTAAGAGATCTGGCTGACCTAAAGTATTAACATTTGACCTCTTTTTGTCAATATCAGCTGAATTCTCAGTGTTTGCAGATTGCATTAATTATTTATAGAATACATTTAGAGTACAAGCCTGAGATCACGACGGGCCTGAGATCACGACGGGCCTGAGATCACGACGGGCCTGAGATCACGACGGGCCTGAGATCACGACGGGCCTGAGATCACCACGGGCCTGAGATCACCACGGGCCTGAGATCACCACGGGCCTGAGATCACCACGGGCCTGAGATCATAGGCTTGAACACACTCTACCTCAGTCTTATTCTTGTCCAGCTGGCGCTTTTCAATGAAAACGTTCCTCACGTTAACTTCAGACTCAGACCAGTTTTCATCTGGAATCTCTGTCTTCCACAGAATATTTCCCCTTTGATTGTGCTTCTATATATTGTTGATTTGCTGATTAAATTAGAATGATTTCATCTCTGAACATGACCAATATGTGTGTTGTTCAGATTAAGGTATGCCAAAGGAAAAATATGACTCCCCAGATCCTCGCAGATTATACACCATCATGTCAGCAGAGGAGGCAGCCAATGGCAAGAAGTCAACCTGGGCAGAGCTGGAGATATCAGGTCAGTTATCTGGAGATATCAGGTCAGTTATCTGGAGATATCAGGTCAGTTATCTGGAGATATCAGGTCAGTTATCTGGAGATATCAGGTCAGTTATATGGAGATATTATCTGGAGATATCAGGTCAGTTATCTGGAGATATCAGGTCAGTTATCTGGAGATATCAGGTCAGTTATCTGGAGATATCAGGTCAGTTATCTGGAGATATCAGGTCAGTTATATGGAGATATTATCTGGAGATATCAGGTCAGTTATCTGGAGATATTAGGTCAGTTATCTGGATATATCAGGTCAGTTATCTGGAGATATTATCTGGATATATCAGGTCAGTTATCTGGAGATATTAGGTCAGTTATCTGGATATATCAGGTCAGTTATCTGGAGATATCAGGTCAGTTATCTGGAGATATTATCTGGATATATCAGGTCAGTTATCTGGAGATATTATCTGGATATATCAGGTCAGTTATCTGGAGATATTAGGTCAGTTATCTGGATATATCAGGTCAGTTATCTGGAGATATTATCTGGATATATCAGGTCAGTTATCTGGAGATATTAGGTCAGTTATCTGGATATATCAGGTCAGTTATCTGGAGATATCAGGTCAGTTATCTGGAGATATTATCTGGAGATATCAGGTCAGTTATCTGGATATATCAGGTCAGTTATCTGGAGATATCAGGTCAGATATCTGGAGGTGTGACGTCTATCAGTCAGTCTGCTGGAGATATCAGGTCTATCAGTCTGTCTGCTGAAGATATGAGGTCTATCAGTCTGTCCGTTGGAGATATGAGGTCTATCAGTCAGTCTGCTGTAGATCAGAGGTCACTGTCCTTCTCTCTTCTCCAGGTCGAGTCAGGAGCCTCAGTTGTTCTCTGTGGACCCTCACCCATCTGACAGCTCTACACATCAACGACAACAACCTGACTCGTATCCCATCTGACATCGCCAAGCTGCCACACCTGGTCTACCTGAACCTGTCATCCAACAAGCTGCGCAGCCTACCGGCTGAACTGGGAAACATGGTGTCTCTCCGGTAGGTGTCCTGGTCATGACCTGGTCTCTGCTGTAGGTTGTAGGTTCAATTCCCACAGGGATCATTGTATTGATTGAGCTATACGTTCAGATTCTGGATGTTCATGCTGTTTCCCATCATTTTGTTCTCTAGAGAATTGCTTTTAAACAACAATCTGTTACGAGTTCTTCCGTATGAACTTGGGCGGCTGTTCCAGCTACAAACCCTGGGATTAAAAGGTATTTATAGGTGTTTATTTTTAATCCCTCGTCCAGAAAACACTGTGTTCTCTGCTGGTGATGCCAGTGTATTTTATCTGTGTCAGCACAGTGTATTTTATCTGTGTCAGCACAGTGTATTTTATCTGTGTCAGCACAGTGTATTTTATCTGGGTCAACACAGTGTATTTTTATCTGGGTCAGCACAGTGTATTTTATCTGTGTCAGCACAGTGTATTTTATCTGGGTCAGCACAGTGTATTTTATCTGTGTCAGCACAGTGTATTTTATCTGTGTCGGCACAGTGTATTTTATCTGTGTCAGCACAGTGTATTTTATCTGTGTCAGCACAGTGTATTTTATCTGTGTCAGCACAGTGTATTTTATCTGTGTCAGCACAGTGTATTTTATCTGTGTCGGCACAGTGTATTTTATCTGTGTCAGCACAGTGTATTTTTATCTGGGTCAACACAGTGTATTTTATCTGTGTCAGCACAGTGTATTTCATCTGGGTCAGCACAGTGTATTTTATCTGGGTCAGCACAGTGTATTTTATCTGGGTCAACACAGTGTATTTTATCTGTGTCAGCACAGTGTATTTTATCTGGGTCAGCAAAGTGTATTTTATCTGGGTCAGCACAGTGTATTTTATCAGTGTCAGCACAGTTATTTTATCTGGGTCAGCACAGTGTATTTTATCTGGGTCAGCACAGTGTATTTTATCTGTGTCAGCACAGTGTATTTTATCTGTGTCAACACAGTTATTTTATCTGGGTCAGCACAGTGTATTTTATCTGGGTCAGCACAGTGTATTTTATCTGTGTCAGCACAGTGTATTTTATCTGTGTCAGCACAGTGTATTTTATCTGTGTCAACACAGTTATTTTATCTGTGTCAGCACAGTGTATTTTATCTGGGTCAACACAGATCTATACCTTATGGTGTTTATGTTGTGTCTCTTGCAGGAAACCCTCTATCTCAGGACATCCTCAACCTGTATCAGGAAACGGATGGAACCAGGAAGCTCCTGAATTACATGCTTGACAATCTAGCTGGTAATTAGTTTTATCTATTTTCAACAGCCATTTGATATAAACCTGACTAGAGCACCAACGCTGAATCTTCTTATGTTTCTCCTCAAACAGAGATCATTACAGGCCTGTTAATTAATCTCTTTGTCTATCACATGTTTTTTTCAGTGCACCCAGAACAGCTTCCACAGAGACCCTGGGTCACCATAAAGGAACGAGACCCAATGATCTCAACAGGTATTTTAGGAAAGATACATGATTACTGATTATAAATGATTATTTTCACTGAATATTGGTAGTAGTGGTAATAATAGCAGTATTATTGGTAGTACTATCAGTTTTATTGGTAGTAATAGCAGTAGTATTGGTAGTAATACTTCATGCATAATGACTCATCCATCCATTAAGTAATAGTTGGTGCTTTAACCCTTTCATCTCTCCCAGCCGTCTTCACAGTGATGTGTTACAACGTTCTGTGTGATAAATATGCCACCCGTCAGCTCTACGGTTACTGCCCGTCCTGGGCCCTCAACTGGGAGTACCGGAAGAAAGGCATCATGGGAGAGATCACCCACTGTGACGCAGATATCATCAGTCTACAGGTACTGTACAGGTGTTTAGGTTAGCCCACTGTAACCTTAATATCATCAGTCTACAGGTACTGTACAGGTGTTTAGGTTAGCCCACTGTAACCATAATATCATCAGTCTACAGGTACTGTACAGGTGTTTAGGTTAGCCCACTGTAACCATAATATCATTAGTCTACAGGTACTGTACAGGTGTTTAGGCTAACTGTGATGTGTCCCCAGGAGGTGGAAACGGAGCAGTACTACACCCTCTTCCTGGACACCCTGAGAGAGCGAGGGTACGACGGGTACTTCTGCCCAAAGTCTCGCGCCAAACTGGTCTCTGAACAAGAGAGGAAACATGTGGATGGGTGTGCCGTGTTCTTCAAAACCGAAAAGTGTGTGACCCAATGCATTTCCCATTGCTCCTTCTATATCTGCAGTTCTCTATCTGCGCTTGATGGGGCCTCTCCAATTAGGAACCAATTAGGAACCAATTAGGAACCAATTAGGAATGTGTAACCTTGCTCTGACTCTGTTCCAGGTTTACTTTGGTGCAGAAACACACTGTGGAGTTCAACCAGGTTGCCATGGCAAATTCTGAGGGTTCAGAGGTCATGTTGAACAGGGTCATGACCAAGGACAACGTTGGGGTTGCTGTCTTGCTGGAAGTCAATAAGGACATGTTCTCTGGTGGTAAGGAACCTACCAATCACTTGATCTATAAAACCACCAGTCAATCACTTGATCTATTAAACCATCTGTCAATCACTTGATCTATTAAACCATCAGTCAATCACTTGATCTATTAAACCATCAGTCAATCACTTGATCTATTAAACCATCAGTCAATCACTTGATCTAAACCATCAGTCAATCACTTGGTCAATAAAACCATCAGTTTAAAATGTAATGACAAAACATCTTCGTTTTTATTCATTTAAAAAAACATTGTCGATTCCTCAGGCTTGAAGCCGCCACAGGAGAAACAGCACCTCCTGGTGGCTAACGCCCACATGCACTGGGACCCTGAGTTCTGTGATGTTAAGCTCATACAAACCATGATGTTCCTGTCTGAGTTAAAAAGCATTGCAGAGAGAGCTCTGAGCTCCATGGCAACAGGCTCTCCGACCTCCGACCCCTCCTCCATCCCCATAGTGCTCTGTGCTGACCTCAACTCACTGCCCAACTCCGGTAAGAAGAGTTATCCCGCCCGAATTCCGACCAGGTCATCACCGTCATAGTGCTCTGACCTCTGACCTCAATGATTAGATGAAAAAATAGCCTGACATGTATTAATACCACTGGGAGATTTGCGCTCAATTACAAATGCAAAAAGCTCAATACGACACTAAAATGTTTCCTCTTTCAATGCCACGTCTGTCCAGGTGTGGTGGAGTACCTGAGTAAAGGAGGCGTGGCTGAGAATCATAAGGACTTCAGAGAGCTGCGCTACAACGAGGCTCTTACCAACTTCAGCTGCCAGGGCAAGAATGGCCCCTCTGATGGCAGCATCACACACAGCTTTCAGCTGAAGAGCGCCTACGAGGACAATGTCATGCCTTATACCAACTACACATATGACTTTAAGGTAGAACTGGACAATGTCATGCCTTATACCAACTACACATATGACTTTAAGGTAGAACTGGACAGTGTTGTTTCATATCAACTACACATATGACCTTAAGGCTCAGTCAGACCTTAGGTATGTCTTAACATACATGTTCCTTCTTGTTAGTTATGTTTTACTACATCTTAACATCTAACAGTACTGTAATCTCATTCCCTGTGTTGTCTTCTCCAGGGCGTGATTGACTACATCTAACAGTACTGTAATCTCATTTCCTGTATTGTCTTCTCCAGGGCGTGATTGACTACATCTTAACATCTAACAGTACTGTAATCTCATTTCCTGTATTGTCTTCTCCAGGGCGTGATTGACTACATCTTAACATCTAACAGTACTGTAATCTCATTCCCTGTGTTGTCTTCTCCAGGGTGTGATTGACTCCATCTTAACATCTAACAGTACTGTAATCTCATTCCCTGTGTTGTCTTCTCCAGGGTGTGATTGACTACAACTTAACATCTAACAGTACTGTAATCTCATTCCCTGTTTTGTCTTCTCCAGGGCGTGGTTGACTACATCTTAACATCTAACAGTACTGTAATCTCATTTCCTGTGTTGTCTTCTCCAGGGCGTGATTGACTACATCTTCTACTCCATGACTCACATCTCTGTGTCTGGCCTGCTGGGCCCACTGGAGACACAGTGGCTGACCGATCACAATATCACAGGTTGTCCTCATCCACATATCCCCTCTGACCACTTCTCTCTGTTCGCCCAATTGGAGCTCCACCCGGCCACGCTCTCCTCCACCCTCAACGGCCTGCACTTGCCTGTCCACAGGTAGTGGGGTCCCGACCTCTGACCCCTGACTCATTACCTTTGAACCCCTAATCCTCTACCCGCTCTACATTAGTATAATGGCCGCTATCGCAAACAATCAAATAAACTCCGACACAGATTGTCCCCATAGGAGTGAGGTATATGCTGGTTCTGCTCCATAGGATTGAGGTATATGCTGGTTCTGCTACATAGGAGTGAGGTATATGCTGGTTCTGCTACATAGGAGTGAGGTATATGCTGGTTCTGCTCCATAGGAGTGAGGTATATGCTGGTTCTGCTCCATATGAGTGAGGTATATGCTGGTTCTGCTCCATAGGAGTGAGGTATATGCTGGTTCTGCTCCATATGAGTGAGGTATATGCTGGTTCTGCTCCATAGGAGTGAGGTATATGCTGGTTCTGCTCCATAGGAGTGAGGTATATGCTGGTTCTGCTCCATAGGAGTGAGGTATATGCTGGTTCTGCTCCATAGGAGTGAGGTATATGCTGGTTCTGCTCCATAGGAGTGAGGTATATGCTGGTTCTGCTCCATAGGAGTGAGGTATATGCTGGTTCTGCTCCATAGGAGTGAGGTATATGCTGGTTCTGCTCCATAGGAGTGAGGTATATGCTGGTTCTGCTCCATATGAGTGAGGTATATGCTGGTTCTGCTCCATAGGAGTGAGGTATATGCTGGTTCTGCTCCATAGGAGTGAGGTATATGCTGGTTCTGCTCCATAGGAGTGAGGTATATGCTGGTTCTGCTCCATAGGAGTGAGGTATATGCTGGTTCTGCTCCATAGGAGTGAGGTATATGCTGGTTCTGCTCCATAGGAGTGAGGTATATGCTGGTTCTGCTCCATAGGAGTGAGGTATATGCTGGTTCTGCTCCATAGGAGTGAGGTATATGCTGTTTCTGCTCATTTTTTAATCTCCATTTTGCACACAGACTGTATACTTCTTTTGATTGTTTGTTATTTACTTGGACAGCTTCAAACCAAATTAGAAACGGAATTCTGCTTGTTATTTCTGCTCACGTGCTTCTTTTTTCCCTCCGAGGACGTCCAAAATAGAACCCAATTTTCTATATTTTGCTCGAGTTTGAATTCTGAGAGTGTTTCTGGTCGGTAGTACAACAAAGAGAATGTGGTTAAATTTTGGGTCCAAATATCAGCCTGGTCTGATGTCACTGTGTTTGACATAGAATGAAAAGATATTTGTATTCCACTGCTGTACATCACAAATGTCTCCTCACGTGATTACAAATATAACATCCAGACTTCTACTAAATTGCCTGTTATGTACATGTCAGCTCCCATCATTTCATCACATGTTTTGTAAACGTAAACCCACCATTAGTTTTTTCTCACTAATCCAAATGTACAGCGGCTGGTGTTGTGGAACTTTCAGGTCCTCTTTTTTAAGCATTGCAAAACATGACTTGCATTTTAGCACAGGAACCCTACCCTACTAACCTGAACACAGGGTTAGGGTTTACATCAGTGAACAGGAACCCAACCCTACTAACCTGAACACAGGGTTAGGGTTTACATCAGTGAACAGGAACCCAACCCTACTAACCTGAACACAGGGTTAGGGTTTACATCAGTGAACAGGAACCCAACCCTACTAACCTGAACACAGGGTTAGGGTTTACATCAGTGAACAGGAACCCAACCCTACTAACCTGAACACAGGGTTAGGGTTTACATCAGTGAACAGGAACCCAACCCTACTAACCTGAACACAGGGTTAGGGTTTACATCAGTGAACAGGAACCCAACCCTACTAACCTGAACACAGGGTTAGGGTTTACATCAGTGAACAGGAACCCAACCCTACTAACCTGAACACAGGGTTAGGGTTTACATCAGTGAACAGGAACCCAACCCTACTAACCTGAACACAGGGTTAGGGTTTACATCAGTGAACAGGAACCCAACCCTACTAACCTGAACACAGGGTTAGGGTTTACATCAGTGAACAGGAACCCAACCCTACTAACCTGAACACAGGGTTAGGGTTTACATCAGTGAACAGGAACCCAACCCTACTAACCTGAACACAGGGTTAGGGTTTACATCAGTGAACAGGAACCCAACCCTACTAACCTGAACACAGGGTTAGGGTTTACATCAGTGAACAGGAACCCATATTTCTTTACTCATTATAATATCTTAGGTACAAAAATCTAGTTCTTTATTAATGCATTTTCCAACTCAGACGCGATGCCCCCATTTGGTTACTTCTGTGAAACCAGCCCGTCTGACTATGGATCGGAGCCTGGACTCCCCAGATCAGTTTATTTATAGCGGAGGAAGTACATAACCAATTTTAGCTGTAGCTATTGCTATTTTTAGCAGACTTATACCCCTGTTTTCTACTAAATATACGAGTACTTTAGCCATGCTGTCGTATTTCCAATCCCGTTTAGTGTAATATAGACTAAACGTTAATAATTAGCCCCTGTTTAAAATGATCAGCAGCCGTTCAGCTGTTGATTGTGGTTGTAACTGCGGCGTCTGTGAAATGTTAGTGAGCCAATCCGTGAATATCCAATATCCCTGAATATCTGCTGTATATAAACCTAAACAGCTGCGTTTGAGGACAGTGATCGTCAGAAATGTGTTACGTTTCCTCAGACGGGTTTCTAAACATTATGGTACCATCCTGCCTGCTCCTACAGAATAATACCCTGGGGCCAGGCAGGCATTATTATGGACGACCACTGGAGTAAAAACAATGAAATAATAAATATTTTTTTAATGAATATATTATTTAATGTGACACATGATGATTATTTTTATAATGGCCCTTTTTTAAACTGTAGTATCATATTTATTAGTAACACATTGTATTTCCCAACGTTTCTTATCACCACATGTATTTCACAGCTTTAACGTCAATTGCTCGCTTGTTGGCATTCAAACAGGATTTTGCACAGAAATCAATATATATATATATATATATATATATATAGTATTTGTTATTTCTTTATTTAATTATTTGACTTCTTTGGTACATTTTCCTATGAATTTTGTTTAGGACAGACCCAGTCTGTGTGCCGCTGTGCAACCTGCCAAACACATGCAGTTATGTGCAGTTATTGGTAATGGTACAATTATATAAAATGGTTTACACATTTTAACCCCGTTCAGGTGATCGCCAATTCTATCGTAGGACTGCTTTGTTTTTAAGCAAGGACTATTATTCCCATGCAACATGTTTATTGTTTATTCTGCATTTTCATACCGCACCATATAAATATACCAATGTAGCATTTATCAGATTTTTACATTAAAGGACAATTTTACTTTTCCTCATCTTAAAAGTAGCATATAGACCAAGTTAACAATAATCCATGGTTTAGTTATTTTCATACAGCCACATCAAACCTCACTAACTTTAGCCACCACCATCAGGGTAGAGAACCATTGAACATTTGGCGATAAAGTGGAATATGTTCAAACACACTCACGTTTTCTAGAGCACACCACCATTTTCTTACAATAATAATATTCTTAGTTTGTAGTGGATACTATTTCTCCGACAGCAGCACTGCCTCTGAGACTTTAGCTCAGGCTAACGAGTTCCTATACATTTATATTTATCCATTAATTTGTCCTCTTCTTACATCTCCCACTCCAACCCCTGATGGCTGTGAAGTTGAACATACAGCACTTGAGACGTCAGAACCGTCACTTGGACTCTCACTATAAACACACTCTTTTCAAGTGTGTGTGTTTTATCACTGCAATTGTGCTTTGTGGATTCCAGCCTTGTTTTTTTGTGATAACTCAATAGGTCATGAATCAATAGCCCCATGTGATGAATCAATAGCCCCATGTCATGAATCAATAGCCAGCCCCATGTGATGAATCAATAGCCTCGTGATGAATCAGTAGCCCTGTGTGATATCTAAATTGACCATAAGTAAGCACTGCATCATTGGTTCAGTGGGAGTCATTTCTACTGCGGCAGTAAATTGTTGTGTAATAGATTAGACATATTTGTTTGCGGTACAACACAGTTTAAAGAAGAGAATTCTCTGAATTGACTAATTGCTAAGAATCACCACACAGTTGCATATCTAAAATAGTGGGGGTGTTTAATGGCAATGTTTTAAAACATATTATATCAACATATTGAGTCCTCTATTTTACTCTGCAGGCAGATTCAACTGGGAGTGAAATCTGTGAGGCAGTCAGAAGGGACACTGACTTTATATTTATCTCTTTGTTTCAGTAAATGTTGTTGGGATGATGTTTACATCTAACAGTAACAGACATGTACATCAGGAATTAAAGTCCTCTGCTCACCACTCCTCTTTAGGAAATAAAACTGTCCTTTCTAAAAATAAAATCTCTTTAATTTGTATTTTTGATTTCAATACAGTAAATAATCAATAATGCCATTTATTACACACCATAAAAATGGTTTTAAAAACATATTTTACATGTGCCTACTTTGTGTTAAGATTTTTATTATTTAATACATTTTCAACATTCTTTCAAGTCAGTTGTTGCCAGTTTGGGAAGCTGCCCTTTTCTGCTTTCTGTGGGAAGAGATAATATGTTATAAAATCAACAGAGATGTGTATAGGACAGACATGGATTTAGGACAGACATGGGTTTAGGACGGACCCTAAAGGACAGACATGGATTTAGGACGGACCCTAAAAGACAGACATGGATTTAGGACAACCCTAAAAGACAGACATGGATTTAGGACAGACATGGATTTAGGACGGACCCTAAAGGACAGACATGGATTTAGGACAGACCCTAAAGGAGAGACATGGATTTAGGACGGACCCTAAAGGACAGACATGGGTTTAGAACGGACCCTAAAGGACAGACATGGGTTTAGGACAGACGTGGGTTTAGGACAGACCCTATAACTGGGCTGAGTTTCTAGGTGTTGGGTAAATGTTAGAGTGGGGTTTACTGTTAGAGAATTAGGATTACAGTTCGAATAAGTTAAAGTCTGATTATCAGATGGAATTATGTCTCTGTTCCTATTAATAGCTATGATATATTTGAGTATGTTTGTTGTACTTACTGCTGTAACTTGGCCACTAATCGATTGATCCATTTCTCATCCGGCGCCACACACACAGTGGAATTGTCTTTCTTGGTAATGCTGATCAATTAAAAACGAGGGTAGCATGTTAGAGCAACGTGCAAACGGCTGAATCGTACAGATTTAAAACATGTTCTTAAAGGTCACTGTGCATATCTGAGCTTGGTGTGAATCATATCTGAATCGTACAGATTTTAAACATGTTCTTAAAGGTCACTGTGCATATCTGAGCTTGGTGTGAATCATATCTGAATCGTACAGATTTTAAACATGTTCTTAAAGGTCACTGTGCATATCTGAGCTTTGTGTGAATCATTGCCCACACAACCTCAAATGTGTCTTCAATCCCTGGCTAGGGACACAAACCTGTAACTAATCGTCAGCCACTAGTGAATCATTACTTTCCCTCCACCACGCTTCTTCGCCTATGCATTAGAAAACCACAGTGTGATTCAGTCTAGTCTAGCTACCACACATTGTGTGTGACAACAGGAACCCAACCATTGCCTCCACCAGGGTTTCATGTCAACATAGTGTGACATTTGACCGTTCAGGGGAGGTTTCTAGGACAGGCTGAGCAAGCGCAACATGCGGAGTTCAGTGTAACAGTCCTTACAAATTTGCACAAATATGTCCTTTACCATGAACTACTACCAGATACCACAATCAGATTTCAGAATGTAATACTGTGAGCACTGCATGAACACAGTCACTATATACGCTGAATTAACATTGCTACGATTGTTTTTAATAAACCCCAGATCTAATGTGCTCATTCTGTATCAGAGGACTCACATGATCTCTGTATAGCGACAGTGAGCTCCTGCAGGAAGGATCTCCAGCCTTTTAAACAGCCTTGGATGGACGAAGTTAGGGGAGGTCTGGATGCAACGACACTTGATTGGGGCAAAGCCTTCCATGGGGAACGCTGCAGGGATGTGTTCAAACCCCATGTGAATGTTAAGGTAGGATTTGTAGGAAGAAAATCAACATACAAAATAAACCATATCAATATACATACATGTTCTATGTCTAAAGACCTACTGCAAACTAAAACATCCAAACACGAGTGTGTTTAACGAACAAATATTTAGCAAATGAATCCCTCACCTTGAATAACCGCGAAGCTGCAGAGAGTCAGAGCCACCAACAGGTTGTGGGACATAAAGAGCATCCTGAGCCTGGATCAGATGGGATCTGGTGGATCAGATGGAGTAATCTGGTGGATCAGATGGGATCTGGTGGATCAGATGGGATCTGGTGGATCAGATGGGATCTGGTGGATCAGATGGGATCTGGTGGATCAGATGGGATCGTCTGGTGGATCAGATGGGATCTGGTGGATCAGATGGGATCTTCTGGTGGATCAGATGGGATCTTCTGGTGGATCAGATGGGATCTTCTGGTGGGTCAGATGGGATCTTCTGGTTGGTCAGATGGGATCGTCTGGTGGATCAGATGGGATCTTCTGGTGGATCAGATGGGATCTTCTGGTGGATCAGATGGGATCTTCTGGTGGATCAGATGGGATCTTCTGGTGGGTCAGATGGGATCGTCTGGTGGATCAGATGGGATCTGGTGGATCAGATGGGATCTGGTGGATCAGATGGGATCTTCTGGTGGGTCAGATGGAGTAATCTGGTGGATCAGATGGGATCTGGTGGGTCAGATGGGATCTTCTGGTGGATCAGATGGGATCTTCTGGTGGATCAGATGGGATCTTCTGGTGGGTCAGATGGGATCGTCTGGTGGATCAGATGGGATCGTCTGGTGGATCAGATGGGATCTTCTGATGCCGGCTGAGTTTCAACAGAAAGATGTTATCTGAGACTGAATGAATGGGTGTTGTGCTCTCTGTTTATATTGCCTCATGTGAGGAAGTTGGGGAATCCCTCATCTTATGCATTCATAAAATGTGTCCATTGTCATCAGACTATAGGGGCGGCAGTGGCTCAGTGGGTTGAGTTGATTGTCTATCAATCGGAAGGTTGGTGGTTCGATCAGTGTATGTGACGCGGTCTTCAGAGTATGAATGAATGAGTGAGTGAATGTGACGCAGGATCTGTAAAGCGCTTTGGATAAAAGCGCTATATAAAAGCGCAGCATTTACCATTTACCATATGTATATACTCCAAATGGCAAGGAGAAAACTAATCACAGAATTCGGTATAAGTGGAAGTTTTGTGCGTAGGAATCTATTGCCCTTTAACATATATGTTTTTTTTTGGTCGACATCCACATTTTCCAAACACGCTGGTCTTCGTTAATTCTGAATAGCTCACTTTTCAAGGCTTTCTGTTCTGTGAAACTGTTCTTGTGAGATTTGGTATCATCATCTGATTCTTTCACACAGACGATGGAATTCAGTTGATTGTTTGTTTTTACTAATTGGTTCTAATGTTCGTTTGGCATTTTATTGTCAATAGAAACAAAATCTTATTAATATGATTTCAGAAACACATAGACTGAGATGAGTGACTGGAATACTGGAAGCATCACTTTATCTGTGCAGTTTTATTGTGTGCTGGGGGTTTTTGTCTTCCTGGGACATCCACTTATCCATATTCTGGTCTCTTAGTAAGTCTTGGAATTATTGTCTCACTATTTTGGAAATATTTTTGTTTAGTAAACTACTTAAAAAAGTAATTATAAGACATAAAGCTAACTACGCTACACAGTCATCAATGTCTGGAGTAAAGGCTATAATTAGAAAATGTGCCACATTCAAGTCAATCATTAGTCCCTTCTATTCTATACACTTGTATTCATTACACTTCTATTCTATACACTTCTATTCATTACACTTCTATTCTATACACTTCTATTCATTACACTTCTATTCTATACACTTCTATTCATTACACTTCTATTCTATACACTTCTATTCAATACACTTGTATTCATTGCACTTCTATTCATTACACTTGTATTCATTGCACTTCTATTCATTACACTTCTATTCTATACACTTGTATTCATTACACTTCTATTCATTACACTTCTATTCTATACACTTTAATTCATTACACTTCTATTCATTACACTTCTATTCATTACACTTCTATTCTATACCCTTGTATTCATTACACTTCTATTCATTACACTTCTATTCTATACACTTGTATTCATTACACTTATATTCATTACACTTCCACTCTATACACTTGTATTCATTACACTTCTATTCATTACACTTCTATTCTATACACTTCTATTCATTACACTTATATTCATTAGACTTATATTCTATACACTTGTATTCATTGCACTTCTATTCATGACACTTCGATTCTATACACGTGTATTCATTACACTTCTATTCTATACACTTCTATTCATTACACTTATATTCATTAGACTTATATTCTATACACTTGTATTCATTGCACTTCTATTCATGACACTTCGATTCTATACACGTGTATTCATTACACTTCTATTCTATACACTTCTATTCATTACACTACTATTTATTACACTTCTATGCATTTAATTAAATCCAGGTAGATACTGGATACAGGACTGGGCTCTGGTTACTATTACATTGCATTAGTGTATTTGGTACCTGTGCTGTGGTTAGAGAACATACCAATATCACTTTTGTTGTGCTGATATCTCCTCTAATTCCATCCAGAAGTAATATGAAACCAGCAGCCTTACTTTACTTTCTCCTGACACAGAATACGGAACTGAAAAATGCCAACATGACAAACAGATTTTGTTTTGATGTGCTGGTTGAAATAGTCTCTTTTAGTTGTTTGGAATCCACTTTTTAAATAGGCATATTATTAGCCGAGGGCATTTACCGAAGTGAATTACGGTAACCACATTTAATATATATTGATGAGCCAAAACATTATGACCATACGTGTGTTGAGGTATTTGGTACCAATACATTAGCAGCAGTCCGTTGTAGCTAATTTCAAAAGTGAACAGGGGTCATCATGGAGACTCTGACAGGTCTTTGGATTTGCAGAACCATATGCTGCAGGGTGCGAATCTACACGTGAACAAGACCCAGAGATACTTAAACTCCCTCCCTAGTATGCAATATGTGTGACTTAACATCACTCCCTTGGGGTAGGGACTCACTTATGCAAGATGTTGGACTTGTGTTTTCATTTTACCCTGTTAGCTAATATATGTAGAAAACTAATCATGTTTCATAATACTACAATATGCTTGAAAGAGAAGTTCAAATCTCAGTCAAGTGTTCTTTGATAGAGAAGTTCAACTCAAAGTCATCAATCTAACTGGATATTGCCTACTCTACTGAGCTATCTCTGAATTAATCTCAACATGTACACCCTTTTATGTTCCGTCCTGTTTGGTTCCACCCTATTTTGGTTCCACCCTGTTATGAATTTACATAACTATATCCCTAATAGGGTGGAGAAGTTGTTAAGAAATATATAAAATACTTTCATGACCACACCACAGTCTTCTTAAACCAGAAAAAGTGAATATTTTAAATATGATAATACATTGTTAATATACATAATAATATCACTGATAGGTATTAATTATAATCGGTAGCAATCCTCCTATTGCCTAACTATAGTGCCAGTCAATGACTTTATTCAATACTTTTTACGGTGGGGAGTGATGGAAGTCGTTCTCAGTTTTCTTGGTTTCTATTTAAGAAGTATCTGAACCAGAACAGAAAGTCAGGTAATGAAGTGAAACTGATTGTATAGTTGGATGAGCTGGGTAAGACAATAGGGAACCAGTCTATGTCTGGTCAGGAGTCAGTTGGCAGGGTAGTCTACAGTATGTCCGGTCAGTAGTCTGTCTGGTCTGTAGACTGTCTGGTCAGTAGTCTGTCTGTTCTGTAGTCTGTCTGGTCAGTAGTCCGTCTGTTCTGTAGTCTGTCCGGTCAGTAGTCTGTCTGGTCTGTAGACTGTCTGGTCAGTAGTACGTCTGTTCTGTAGTCTGTCTGGTCAGTAGTCTGTCTGTTCTGTAGTCTGTCTGGTCAGTAGTCTGTCTTTTCTGTAGTCTGTCTGGTCAGTAGTCTGTCTGGTCAGTAGTCTGTTCTGTAGTCTGTCTGGTCAGTAGTCTGTCTGTTCTGTAGTCTGTCTGGTCAGTAGTCTGTTCTGTAGTCTGTCTGTTCTGTAGTCTGTCTGGTCAGTAGTACGTCTGTTCTGTAGTCTGTCTGGTCAGTAGTCTGTCTGTTCTGTAGTCTGTCTGGTCAGTAGTCTGTCTTTTCTGTAGTCTGTCTGGTCAGTAGTCTGTCTGTTCTGTAGTCTATCTGGTCAGTAGTCTGTCTGTTCTGTAGTCTGTCTGTTCTGTAGTCTGTCTGGTCAGTAGTCTGTCTGTTCTGTAGTCTGCCTGGTCAGTAGTCTGTCTGTTCTGTAGTCTGTCTGGTCAGTAGTCTGTCTGTTCTGTAGTCTGTCTGGTCAGTAGTCTGTCTGGTCAGTAGTCTGTCTGGTCTGTAGTCTGCCTGGTCAGTAGTCTGTTCTGTAGTCTGTCTGTTCTGTAGTCTGTCTGGTCAGTAGTCTGTCTGTTCTGTAGTCTGTCAGGTCAGTAGTCTGTCTTTTCTGTAGTCTGTCTGGTCAGTAGTCTGTCTGTTCTGTAGTCTGTCTGTTCTGTAGTCTGTCTGGTCAGTAGTCTGTCTGTTCTGTAGTCTGTCTGGTCAGTAGTCTGTCTGGTCAGTAGTCTGTCTGTTCTGTAGTCTGCCTGGTCAGTAGTCTGTCTGTTCTGTAGTCTGTCTGGTCAGTAGTCTGTCTGTTCTGTAGTCTGTCTGGTCAGTAGTCTGTCTGGTCAGTAGTCTGTCTGGTCAGTTGTCTGTCTGGTCAGTAGTCTGTCTGTTCTGTAGTCTGCCTGGTCAGTAGTCTGTCTGTTCTGTAGTCTGCCTGGTCAGTAGTCTGTTCTCTAGTCTGTCTGTTCTGTAGTCTGTCTGGTCAGTAGTCTGTCTGTTCTGTAGTCTGTCTGGTCAGTAGTCTGTCTGTTCTGTAGTCTGTCTGGTCAGTAGTCTGTCTGTTCTGTAGTCTGTCTGGTCAGTAGTCTGTCTGTTCTGTAGTCTGCCTGGTCAGTAGTCTGTTCTCTAGTCTGTCTGTTCTGTAGTCTGTCTGGTCAGTAGTCTGTCTGTTCTGTAGTCTGTCTGGTCAGTAGTCTGTCTGTTCTGTAGTCTGTCTGGTCAGTAGTCTGTCTGTTCTGTAGTCTGTCTGGTCAGTAGTCTGTCTGTTCTGTAGTCTGTCTGGTCAGTAGTATATGTTGGGGGCAGTAATTGGCCAGTTATAATTCTAGCCCCAATAGGAAACCCAGAGCATTTCAAGTGCCATGTTTAGCAAGCAGGTGGCATTAGAGACGTTCAGACAGTATGAGGTGGAAACTAGAGCTGTTTATCTACATGATGGTTTCAGTTGGTTCCATTAGAGATGATAACCTCAGTCATCTGGTCTCGCATGTAGTCCTCAGCTGCCTGCTTCCACAATATAGAACAGATAGACAGACCCACATGAACACTTCACTTTAAAGGTCATGGAACACTGTTCTTTATACTTTGGTAAGTTTCCACATCGTGCAAAGCATATTTTGAAACGAGGGGAAGTTTCCAGTTTTCGCCGAAGTGTGAAATCCAAAGGCTAGAGACGGTAAGTGTCTCATGCCTAAGGCGTCAGTGCGATTTTGGTAAACGAGGTGCTTTAATTTAAAAATGAGCGCTTGCAGAATTATTTAGGTCCAATGAAATGGTTCCAACCACATGAAACCAAGCATATGGGGGTTTTGCCTTGGCATTGCACACAGCTGATGTCTTTGTAGCACACGTTCGCCTTTTAAGGAGACTTAGCTAAAGACTGAGGTTTAACAAACGTATGTATTGAATTGTATGCATAACTATTGTGGTGAAAATGGTAAAGACAGAAAACAGTTGGCATAATAGTAACTTATTTCAGTTTTCTATGGGCACAAGCATCGTGACAAACACAGAGTAGTGTCATGACAGTTATTCCTTATCGCTCCTGGGCAATTCCCAAAATATTATCTGTTTTATACATACAAGTTGTCACACAAATAAGAAAATATGATAGACCTCGACACTGTCATGGCAACATGAGTTCCAGTTCCAAAGTAACCCAAATGGATGGATCAGTAGACACAAGCAACTCACCTGAGAACCATCTACAGCGGAACCATAGCTAACAGAGTTTCAGGCCTGGCCCATCCTTTGTGGGCATATTAATGAGAACAGGGCAAAATAATTAAGAAATGAGAATCCAATGGTTAAATGGTTTTGGACAATACTGACATCTGAATGACTTTAACAACCAATTTACATCTAGTTTCCATTCAGTGAAACAGGGTTTCAGGTGATCTTGACTGATCCACACTGCCACCTAATGGAGGAAATGTTCATTTTAATTTAGAGTTATTTACCAGGTACGTCAATGGAATCCGTAGACTTTAGCTGTGTTCATCAACTGTAATGCATTGACAGTAAATATAACGTACCACAAACAGCCACAAGCTAATGTCAGTACATGAATGAATGAATAAAGGGGATTCTGATTTACCGTGTATGTGTCAACGATTCACAGTGAACAGGCAAACTAGAATGCTGTAGATCTCTCTCATGACATTTTAGGAAGAGTTTGCATACCAACATCCTCCAAACGTTTCTGGTTCTGCTTCCAGTTGTTCAAAAACTTTCATCTGGATTAGCATTTTTTTTTTTGGTTATCCATGATCAAGTTGCTGTTGTGCCGGTTTTTCAATGCAACATTGGATTGGATCACAAGATCCAGATACAAACCTTTTTAAGATTACCAAATCCGGATTACCAGTGCTCTAAATGGGACTACATTTCACAATGTAGGCTACTAGCTATGTAAAGAACAACAGGTGGAATTGCCTTCTTGGGGTAACTTATATAAATAACGTTTTTTATTTGAAGAGACAGAAAACGGCACAATAAAACAACACGAACATCCCCTTTTATTTTCATTAAAACAGTCAGAACTCTCATCTGACACACTGATTTTTTTATATAGAAAAATTGTGTTTATAGTGCTCAGATCAAAGTTTTCCTAATTTCCAACAGGCCGTAGATCAACACACATCAAAAGTTTTGTCGTCCACATGGTTGGCATCCAAAAGTGCTTTATCAACACCCGGAAGGGGAGCGGGACACCTGGCACGTGACCCGGAGTTACTTGGCTGGAAAATGGCGGAATTTGAGGAGCTGCGGGTAAGAATAAAAGCATTAAAACATTAAAGCATTATAGCATTAACACAGTATAGCATTAAAGCGTGCTATAACCTTATAGATCAGTGTTATGTTTTATCGATCATTCTATCTGAGAAATGTGTGGTGTCAGTTCATGGCGTATTGTCGATAGAATGTGCTTTACGTAGCCAAAATATGTGTGGCTAACTAATGTGTGGCTAACTAATGTGTGGCTGACTAATGTGTGGCTAACTAATGTGTGGCTAACTAATGTGTGGCTGACTAATGTGTGGCTGACTAATGTGTGGCTGACTAATGTGTGGCTAACTAAACACCCGGCTAAGTAATGTAATATTTGGCTAACAAAACGCCCGGCTAACTAATGTTTGGCTAACTAAAGACCCGGCTAACTAATGTTTGGCTAACTAAAGACCCGGCTAACTAATGTTTGGCTAACTAAACACCCGGCTAACTAATGTTTGGCTAACTAAACACCCGGCTAAAATGTTTGGCTAACTAAACACCCGGCTAACTAATGTTTGGCTAACTAAACACCCGGCTAACTAATGTTTGGCTAACTAAACACCCGGCTAAAATGTTTGGCAACCCCGGCTAACTAATATTTGGCTAACAAAACGCCCGGCTAACTAATGTTTGGCTAACTAAAGACCCGGCTAACTAATGTTTGGCTAACTAAAGACCCGGCTAACTAATGTTTGGCTAACTAAACACCCGGCTAACTAATGTTTGGCTAACTAAACACCCGGCTAACTAATGTTTGGCTAACTAAAGACCCGGCTAACTAATGTTTGGCTAACTAAAGACCCGGCTAACTAATGTTTGGCTAACTAAACACCCGGCTAACTAATGTTTGGCTAACTAAACACCCGGCTAACTAATGTTTGGCTAACTAAACACCCGGCTAACTAATGTTTGGCTAACTAAACACCCGGCTAACTAATGTTTGGCTAACTAAACACCCGGTTGGCGTCATACTTCACTATCTTACTACATAATTTTGTATGTGTTTTTTACGTAACGTTATCTGAGGTCCATAACTCTGTCCGGACGTACTGTATTATGTCAGGGCTGGTCAGCTAACAACAACAGCTAGCTAGATGTTGTGTATATACACTTAAGGTAGCGAAGTATATGCGGATGTCTAATAATTAAAGTTTAATAGTGTATGGCAATATTGACTTACTATTTATTTCCATAACATGCCTGTAACATGTGAGTTATTGTGTACTGTGTGTGCATGTACTGGGCATTGACTCAGTTATTGTTGTGTACTACGTGTGCATGTACTGGGCATTGACTCAGTTATTGTTGTGTACTATGTGTGCATGTACTGCGCATTGACTCAGTTATTGGTGTGTACTATGTGTGCATGTACTGGGCATTGACTCAGTTATTGTTGTGTACTATGTGTGCATGTACTGGGCATTGACTCAGTTATTGTTGTGTACTATGTGTGCATGTACTGCGCATTGACTCAGTTATTGGTGTGTACTATGTGTGCATGTACTGCGCATTGACTCAGTTATTGTTGTGTACTATGTGTGCATGTACTGGGCATTGACTCAGTTATTGTTGTGTACTACGTGTGCATGTACTGGGCATTGACTCAGTTATTGTTGTGTACTACGTGTGCATGTACTGGGCATTGACTCAGTTATTGTTGTGTACTACGTGTGCATGTACTGGGCATTGACTCAGTTATTGTTGTGTACTATGTGTGCATGTACTGGGCATTGACTCAGTTATTGTTGTGTACTATGTGTGCATGTACTGGGCATTGACTCAGTTATTGTTGTGTACTATGTGTGCATGTACTGGGCATTGACTCAGTTATTGTTGTGTACTATGTGTGCATGTACTGGGCATTGACTCAGTTATTGTTGTGTACTATGTGTGCATGGTAAATGGCTTTTTTACTACAGCTTAGAACTAATTCGAATTGCCTTATTTTCAGCCACCTGTTGTAGAATATGGGCTCGCTAGATTACTGAGGAAATTATATTCCCATTTGGTAGCGTCACATAGTTTCAGGAAGATGGGTAACTTTTAAACAATCATCTTAACAATACTTATGTAATAATATTTTGCATCGCCTACCAAATTCTTACATGGGGCATGTTTCTGCATTCCCACAGGTTTTCGTGTTTAACCCTGTGATGTGTTTTTCTCCTGTAGTGGAGCTCAGCCTGACTGGTCACCTGTCATGTCTCAGCCTCTCCTGTGCCACATTCTCCTCGTGTTTGACCCGTCGTTATTCTCACCGCTGTCGACGCAGAACGGTCACGTGCGATAAGGTTTTGGAAGAAAGTCAATGTTCACCTAAGAGCTGTCATGTATGGGCCATATGATGACGGGTCAGTTGATGTTTTCATCTCACGTGGGATTGAGTTGTTCTGTGGAGGAAGGGATGATGTCTGGGCTGCATGTCTGTTGGATGATGTCTGGGCTGCATGTCTGTTGGATGATGTCTGGGCTGCATGTCTGTTGGATGATGTCTGGGCTGCATGTCTGTTGGATGATGTCTGGGCTGCATGTCTGTTGGATGATGTCTGGGCTGCATGTCTGTTGGATGATGTCTGGGCTGCATGTCTGTTGGATGATGTCTGGGCTGCATGTCTGTTGGATGATGTCTGGGCTGCATGTCTGTTGGATGATGTCTGGGCTGCATGTCTGTTGGATGATGTCTGGGCTGCATGTCTGTTGGATGATGTCTGGGCTGCATGTCTGTTGGATCATGTCTGGGCTGCATGTCTGTTGGATCATGTCTGTTGGATGATGTCTGGGCTGCATGTCTGTTGGATGATGTCTGGGCTCCATGTCTGTTGGATGATGTCTGGGCTGCATGTCTGTTGGATGATGTCTGGGCTGCATGTCTGTTGGATGTCTGTTGTTGGATGATGTCTGGGCTGCATGTCTGTTGGATGATGTCTGGGCTGCATGTCTGTTGGATGATGTCTGTTGGATCATGTCTGTTGGATGATGTCTGGGCTGCATGTCTGTTGGTCTGGGCATGTCTGTTGGATGATGTCTGGGCTGCATGTCTGTTGGATGATGTCTGGGCTGTCTGTTGGATGATGTCTGGGCTGCATGTCTGTTGGATGATGATGTCTGGGCTGCTGCATGTCTGTTGGATGATGTCTGGGATGTCTGGGCTGCATGTCTGTTGGATGCTGGGCTGCATGTCTGTTGGATGATGTCTGTTGGATCATGTCTGTTGGATGATGTCTGGGCTGCATGTCTGTTGGATCATGTCTGTTGGATGATGTCTGGGCTGCATGTCTGTTGGATCATGTCTGTTGGATGATGTCTGGGCTGCATGTCTGTTGGATGATGTCTGGGCTGCATGTCTGTTGGATGATGTCTGGGCTCCATGTCTGTTGGATGATGTCTGGGCTGCATGTCTGTTGGATGATGTCTGGGCTGCATGTCTGTTGGATGATGTCTGGGCTGCATGTCTGTTGGATGATGTCTGGGCTGCATGTCTGTTGGATGATGTCTGGGCTGGAAAGGGATGAGTTGTTGCCTCACCCTGGGTTTTATGGAATTCTTGAGCCATGTAATTGGGTGCTATTGTGTTTTTCTCCCTGTCTGGGCTAATCAATTGTAGTTTTTTTATTACAATATATATAAATGTGTCCTTTAATGCCTTTCCTAGTGCTGTCAGCAATGTAGTATCATTTATTAAATTACATTAAGACTGTTCTAGGCTCATGTCGGTCTGTTCATTTCTCTTCTCTGCAGAGTATGTTTTTACGTTTCAAAGTGTCCAAGCTATGTGTTGCTGGGCTTCATCTGACGAAACAGTGGTTGCAGGCCTAATCTCCTTCTGAGAGCGTCACAGCTCCTAAAGATCCCCTCCTGTAGTCAAGCTCTGCAAATCAAAATCAAGGAACTTTATTGACACTACCCACGCAAGACAGTAGACACTAGCCCCGCACCCCAACTTGACCTTCATCAAGTCTGCTTCTCAGCGCTGGGAGGCAGAGCTCTTGTCTGCCGGGGCTGATTTCCATATCTCTGGAGATTGGCTGCGGCTCTCCGAGGTGACCTATCAGGATCTCAGGATGAGCCTACAGCAGTCCGGCCCCCTAATTCCTCCTGTACACCCAGATGTCCAAATGAGGGCTCTGCCGTTCTATGATGTGTTGGATGTCCTCATCAAGCCCTCCAGCCTTGGTCAGTGCCTCACAGGTAAATCCCTCCAGATGGACCACTACTGTATCACTAGACCTGATTTATATTGCTGACTAACTCACAGATAAATCCCTCTAGATAGACCACTACTGTATCACTAGACCTGATTTATATTGCTGACTAACTCACAGATAAATCCCTCTAGATAGACCACTACTGTATCACTAGACCTGATTTATATTGCTGACTAACTCACAGGTAAATCCCTCTAGATAGACCACTACTGTATCACTAGACCTGATTTATATTGCTGACTAACTCACAGATAAATCCCTCTAGATAGACCACTACCGTATCACTAGACCTGATTTATATTGCTGACTAACTCACAGGTAAATCCCTCTAGACCTGTATCACTAGACCTGATTTATATTGCTGACTAACTCACAGGTAAATCCCTCTAGATAGACCACTACTGTATCACTAGACCTGATTTATATTGCTGACTAACTCACAGATAAATCCCTCTAGATAGACCACTACCGTATCACTAGACCTGATTTATATTGCTGACTAACTCACAGGTAAATCCCTCTAGATAGACCACTACTGTATCACTAGACCTGATTTATATTGCTGACTAACTCACAGGTAAATCCCTCTAGATAGACCACTACTGTATCACTAGACCTGATTTATATTGCTGACTAACTCACAGATAAATCCCTCTAGATAGACCACTACTGTATCACTAGACCTGATTTATATTGCTGACTAACTCACAGGTAAATCCCTCTAGATAGACCACTACTGTATCACTAGACCTGATTTATATTGCTGACTAACTCACAGATAAATCCCTCTAGATAGACCACTACCGTATCACTAGACCTGATTTATATTGCTGACTAACTCACAGATAAATCCCTCTAGATAGACCACTACCGTATCACTAGACCTGATTTATATTGCTGACCCCAGAACAGACAATCCCATAGCATTATCATTCCTCCACCCAAGTTCAGTGGCACAATGCAGTCAGACAGGAAACGCGCTCTTGGCATTTGCCAAACTGAGATTTGTCCATCAGACCTCCAGATGGAGAAGCTTGATTCATTCAACTCCACAGAACACATTTCTACAACTCCAGAGTCCATTGACGCCATGCTTTGCACCACTCCATCCAACTTATGAGCTTAGTGATGTAAGGCTTGTGTCCATTGCACGACCATGGAGACCAATGCCATGAAGCTCCCGGTGCAGAGTTTTAGCGCTGGTGTTAACGCCAGAGGAGGTCTGAAACTCTGCAGGTATTGAGTCAGCAGAGCGCAGTTGACATTTGCAAATGATGCGGCTCAACATTTCCACTTCGTTCCTTTAAGTGGTCTGCCATTTCATGGCTGAGGTTCCTAAACGCTTCCACTTTAAAATACTACCACTAACAGTTATTGTGGAATATCTAGGAGGGACGATATTTCACCAACAGCCTTGATACAACGATGACATCCTATTACAGTACCACACACTTATTCAGTGAGCTCTGGAGAACGACATATTCTTTCACAAATGTTCGTAGGCAAACTGCATGGCTACGGGCTTGATGTAGTACATGTGGTAATGGGACTGAATGAATCACCTGAATGATTAAGAGGAGTGGCCCAATACTTTTGTCCATGTAGTGTATTTGAAGTGTGTGTTTTTGTTTGCGGCCCGTCACTATCTGATGGGAATGTGCTTGTGTTGTTATCTTGTTATCAGGGTCCAGTACGGTGCAGAGATACCACCAGGAGAAGCACTTTATATTTGCCTTGACACCTCAACAAGTCAGGGAGGTGTGTATTTCCAGGTATGGAACAGTCTGTTTACCACAGTACTCTTATTATGCAGGACATGTTGCTGAGCTCGACTCCAGTATCATCCACTGCACTCTACTGTATTCTGCGCTGCTTTACTATACAATATTTCCACTTGCACTACGTTACTTATCTGTATTTTGTAGATTACTATCCCAATACCCCTTCACCCTCTTAGTATAGGTTTATATTGTTCTATTCATATGTTGTATGTAAGCACCTTCCTGACAAAGTAAATTCCTTGTCTGTTCACACATTCATGGCGATTACACACTTTTCTGATTCTCCACTGGTGTTGTGGTTTAAAATTCATGCATCCTTGTTTGTGTGGTTTCTTTAAGGGACTTCCTACCTGGTGGCAGACGAGACTACATGGTTCAGATCCAGCTGAGGTGAGAATCTTAGGAATGTTTGGAACGCCGTTATCATTCTGGAACGCAGTCAGCAGCCGTGTTGCTTTAGAAACATTCACTTCAAACCACTTTCTGAGAACGCTTTGATTGCCTCTCAAAATGTTTTTCCTTTTGCTCCTTCAAGGTTTTGTCTGTCAGAAACCAGTTGTCCCCAAGAGGACAACTACCCCACCAGCCTGTGTATTAAAGTCAATGGAAAGCTGTTTCCCCTACCGGTAAGAACTGGTAATCTGGGGTCAGACGTTCCTCCGTTCCATCCTCTTGGCTCAGACGTTCCCCCGTTCCTTCCTCTTGGCTCAGACGTTCCTCTGTTCGTTCCTCAGGGCTCAGACGTTCCTCCGGGCTCTTTTCAATAGCATGTTTTTGGCATCACTGTCATTACTGCCAAACCCACTGGTGAAGCACCGAACCTTCATGCTGTGTTTGATCATTTTAGGGTTATGCCCCGCCCCCTAAAAATGGAGTGGAACAGAAGAGACCAGGAAGACCTTTAAACATTACCTCATTGGTCAGATTGTCCTCTGCAGTGCCCAATCAGGTCTCAGTCACGTGGGCGCCTGAAATTGGAAAGGTGAGTGACACTATGTATGTCTTTTATATGTATGTTTATTGTAATGCAGTTAGTGCAGTTTAGTTACAGTAATTATAAAGTACTAATATTCTACTAATGTAGTTCTAGTAATAATACTGCAGTAGTTTTCTTATAATACAGAAATGGTAATGATATAGTAGTCGTGTGTGTGTGTTGTGTTTCCTGCTGTGCTGATGTGTTGTTTTGTTGTTGTTTTCCAGACGTACTCCATGTCTGTTTACTTGGTGAGGCAGCTCACATCTCCTCTGCTATTGCAGAGACTCCGGATGAAGGGAATAAGAAACCCTGACCACTCCAGAGCACTGAGTACGGACACACACACACACACAAACAAAAACACACAGCACTGAATACGGACACACACACACACACAGCACTGAGTACGGACACACACACACAGCACTGAGTACGGACACACACACACACACACTGATCAGTAAGAAACCCTGACCCTCACCTCTTATCTCTGACCCCTCCTGCCGTGTCACAGTAAAAGAGAAGCTGACAGCAGACCCTGATAGTGAGATCGCCACGACTAGCCTCCGAGTGTCTCTCATGTGCCCTGTAAGTGCGGGATCCTGACACACACACATGTGTATATATATACTCACACCTGAACTTGATATACACACACCTGCACATATATATACACACAACCCCATACTGTCATTGTTTCTCTGTTCAGTCATCTCAATGTGCTCTGTCCTCTCTATCCCCCCACAGTTGGGTAAAATGCGCCTGACCGTTCCGTGTCGGGCTGTCACCTGTTCCCATTTGCAGTGTTTTGATGCAGCCCTCTACCTGCAGATGAATGAGAAAAAGCCCACCTGGATCTGCCCAGTCTGTGACCAGAAGGCTGCCTATGAGAGCCTTATTATTGATGGGTCAGTACCTGGTCTATAAACTGGCCCTGAACCAAAGCTGCATCTCTTGGACCTCTCCTGAGATTGTCTTATTAGTCAAATTCCTCCATATTTCATGTTTGATGCTTTCTTGATAGAGGAGTGTGATAATTAAAAGGCAGGAGTCAGTAGATTTGAACCCATGCTGCAGCAGTACCTGTGCACCGGAGGCAGGGGACCGCTGGTCCAGATCCTATCAGCAATGATCTGACTGATGTATTTTAGCTGGGGAATAAGTGACAACAGAATACTGTATTGTTATTTGTAGCTTAAGAACATGAATATCAACAACAACATTATGGGAACATTTGTGTGTTTGTGTTTCTGTCAGGTTGTTCATGGAGATTCTGAACGACTGTTCTGATGTAGATGAGATCAAGTTCCAAGAGGATGGAACCTGGTGCCCCATGAGACCAAAGAAGGAGACCGTCAACGTGTCCTCAACTTGTATCCCCAAAATAGAACGTAATTACATCTATTATAGAACACAAATGGTTCATTTAATCTCTTCCAGACTTGTCACAATATAGACGTCTGCCTGCTGCCTAGGTAGAAATATAGACGTCTGCCTGCTGCCTTGGTAGAAATATAGACGTCTGCCTGCTGCCTTGGTAGAAATATAGACGTCTGCCTGCTGCCTTGGTAGAAATATAGACATCTGTCTGCTGCCTTGGTAGAAATATAGACGTCTGCCTGCTGCCTTGGTAGAAATATAGACGTCTGCCTGCTGCCTTGCGCTGCCTGCTGCCTTGGTAGAAATATAGACGCTGCTGCTGCCTTGGTAGAAATATAGACGCTGTCTGCTGCCTTGGTAGAAATATAGACGACCTGTCTGCTGCTGCCTTGGTAGAAATATAGACGTCTGTGCTGCCTTGGTAGAAATATAGACGCGTCTGCCTTGGTAGAAATATAGACGTCTGCCTGCTGCCTTGGTAGAAATATAGACGCTGCTGCTGCTGCTGCCTGCTGGTAGAAATATAGACGTCTGTCTGCTGCCTTGGTAGAAATATAGACGTCTGTCTGCTGCCTTGGTAGAAATATAGACGTCTGCCTGCTGCCTTGGTAGAAATATAGACGTCTGCCTGCTGCCTTGGTAGAAATATAGACGCCTGTCTGCCTGCTGCCTTGGTAGAAATATAGACGTCTGTCTGCTGCCTTGGTAGAAATATAGACGTCTGCCTGCTGCCTTGGTAGAAATATAGACGTCTGCCTGCTGCCTTGGTAGAAATATAGACGTCTGCTGCTGCTGCTGCCTTGGTAGAAATATAGACGTCTGTCTGCTGCCTTGGTAGAAATATAGACTGCTGCCTTGGTAGAAATATAGACGTCTGTCTGCTGCCTTGGTAGAAATATAGACGTCTGTCTGCTGCCTTGGTAGAAATATAGACGTCTGTCTGCTGCCTTGGTAGAAATATAGACGTCTGCCTGCTGCCTTGGTAGAAATATAGACGTCTGTCTGCTGCCTTGGTAGAAATATAGACGTCTGTCTGCTGCCTTGGTAGAAATATAGACGTCTGTCTGCTGCCTTGGTAGAAATATAGACGTCTGTCTGCTGCCTTGGTAGAAATATAGACGTCTGTCTGCTGCCTTGGTAGAAATATAGACGTCTGTGCCTTGGTAGAAATATAGACTGCCTGCTGCCTTGGTAGAAATATAGACGCCTGTCTGCTGCTGCCTGCTGCCTTGGTAGAAATATAGACGCTTGGTAGAAATATAGACCTGCTGCCTGCCTTGGTAGAAATATAGACGTCTGTCTGCTGCCTTGGTAGAAATATAGACGTCTGTCTGCTGCCTTGGTAGAAATATAGACGTCTGCCTGCTGCCTTGGTAGAAATATAGACGTCTGCCTGCTGCCTTGGTAGAAATATACACGTCTGTCTGCTGCCTTGGTAGAAATATAGACGTCTGCCTGCTGCCTTGGTAGAAATATAGACGTCTTGTTTGAGCTGTTTGTAAGTTCTTAATTTTTTGGTTAACATTGTAATTCCCGCACTCGTCTCTGTCTTGTCCACGCACCCTCAGCACGACAGAGTGCTGTGATACCTGCCCACAACGAGCCCAGCTCAACCAATAAGAAGGCAGATGTGATCGACCTAACCCTAGAGACCTCCTCAGAGGAAGAGGAGCCAGATCCACCGCTTAAGAAGAGATGCCACTACATGTCCAATACTGAGGAGGTGCACAACAAGGGGTTAGTCCAACTGTCCTTAACTAGTCCTCCTCTACGTGTCCAAGACTGAGGAGGTGCACAACAAGGGGTTAGTCCAACTGTCCTTAACTAGTCTTCCTCTACGTGTCTAAGACTGAGGAGGTGCACAACAAGGGGTTAGTCCAACTGTCCTTAACTAGTCCTCCTCTACATGTCCAATACAAACCAATGGGGCTGCTAAATATAATTTTACACCGAATCAGTTTTAGACTTAAACCTGTTTTACTCCTTCCTACCTTATCCTGACTACTGTGCTTCCGGTTAATCCTGACCTCTGACCTCTGTGCTTGTCCTTTCAGAGTGTTGACCTACCAGCCACCATCAGTGCGCATGCCAAACGTGCAGACCCTGGACACATCCTACCTGACGTCCTCGTTAGCTAGCCGACTATGCTGTCCCCTTCCATCACTCCACCCTCTCTGGCATCCCCACAGACATGCAGAGTAAGTCAGCTGTCCCCATCCACACACTCCACCCTCTCTGGCATCCCCACAGACATGCAGAGTAAGTCAGCTGTCCCCATCCACACACTCCACCCTCTCTGGCATCCCCACAGACATGCAGAGTAAGTCAGCTGTCCCCATCCACACACTCCACCCTCTCTGGCATCCCCACAGACATGCAGAGTAAGTCAGCTGTCCCCATCCACACACTCCACCCTCTCTGGCATCCCCACAGACATGCAGAGTAAGTCAGCTGTCCCCATCCACACACTCCACCCTCTCTGGCATCCCCACAGACATGCAGAGTAAGTCAGCTGTCCCCATCCACACACTCCACCCTCTCTGGCATCCCCACAGACATGCAGAGTAAGTCAGCTGTCCCCATCCACACACTCCACCCTCTCTGGCATCCCCACAGACATGCAGAGTAAGTCAGCTGTCCCCATCCACACACTCCACCCTCTCTGGCATCCCCACAGACATGCAGAGTAAGTCAGCTGTCTACCTGGAGCCCGACTGGCAAACTGGTTCCAGGAGAGTCTGTTGGAGGAATGTTTTCACTGGGATTTCTGGAAAACTTGTGTACTTCTTGAATGTTCCAACCATAAATGAAGAGCTGTTTCATGATTGTTTATTGTGAAGCTAAACCCCGCCTCCTCTTCTAGGTCTGGATTTGTTTTCTCTGATCCAAGGTGACCCCCAGCATTACCGGCCTCCGATGTACCTGGATAACCACCTGGACAACCACCTGGACAGTCTGACCAGCAGTCTGCAGGGTGCCACCACTAGTGCCACCCTGGTCTCCTCTTCTGGCCAGTACGAGCCCCACCTCCCCACAACTAGCTCCTCCCATGAAACAGGGGTCATCACAGGGGGAGGGTCCAGCAGCATCTCAGACATTATCTCATTGGACTGATTCTCCTGTCGCTCTGGGAGCCCTAGTCTCCTGTACTCCCCCCCTGGGCCACTGGGCCAGCCCCTAGTCTCCTGTACTCCCCCACTGGGCCAGCCCTGGGCCAGCCCTAGTCTCCTGTACTCCCCTGGGCCACTGGGCCAGCCCTAGTCTCCTGTACTCCCCCCTGGGCCAGCCCTGGGCCAGCCCTAGTCTCCTGTACTCCCCCACTGGGCCAGCCCTACTCCTGTACTGGGCCAGGCCTAGTCTCCTGTACTCCAACCCCCCCCCCACTGGGCCACACACACTGGGCCAGGCCTAGTCTCCTGTACTCCAACCCCCCACACACACACTGGGCCAGCCCTAGTCTCCTGTACTCCCCCCCACACTGGGCCAGGCCTAGTCTCCTGTACTCCAACCCCCCCCCCACACAGCACACTGGGCCAGGCCTAGTCTCCTGTACTCCAACCCCCCACACACACTGGGCCAGGCCTAGTCTCCTGTACTCCAACCCCCCACACACACACTGGGCCAGGCCTAGTCTCCTGTACTCCAACCCCCCACACACACACTGGGCCAGGCCTAGTGTTTTAGGGCCTAGTCTCCTGTACTTATAAATGCCAATAAATGCATTGATAGGCAGGACAGGAGAATTAGGAGTGGGGAGGAAGCCATTTTGGAAGTTGAGACTTGATATCTGAGCTGGCCTCACCTCTGACCTACTGTGGAAGAACAGGGACTCTTCGTTTTTCTACTATCAAATGACTCCTGAATTTTACCAGTTTGTCGGTTTTCACATTATCGCCTTTTCCATTGGATGAACTGAGGCGGTGGTTTGATTGGTTAAAATTGCTGTTTGTCAGTACTAGGGCGGAGTTATCTTGAGGCAGCTCACTGTTTTATTGGAAGATTTATACTCAACTTACCCGTCCCTCTATTCCGGCAATAATAGTTTTCCACATATCATATGTTGATGCTAATGTAGACACAGGTGTGTTGGAAGCTAGTTTGAAGGTTTTTCAGGACTATGGTTTTGTTTTTTGTACAAATTATTCAAATTTGATTGAGTGCCATGAGCGCTCAAATGCCATTTTCCCCAAATGTTTAAAAAGATTTTGTGTTACACCTTGTGTGTATCACATGATTATTTCCTTTGCAAGCTTCTCGTATGCGTTTGATGTTAATGTTCTGCTATTTCAAATGATTTGTTCCGTCATTTGTATATTTTTTGCAGTGTATCTGAGCACACACATGTCTGTGATTTCAGAACCAACATTTAGATCCTAGTAATTTATCTTGGTTGCATTGCTTTATTGAACATAACTGAAAACAATCTGCGCCTGAATTGGTGAATCTTATTTAACGTATAAAACTCATAACATGTCCCTGTAATTTGTGCTGCAGGTTTAAATATTGACTAATGTTTTAGCTCACATCAGGTTACTAGTTCTTACCGAGTTCTTAAGGCGGTTTCAGGCCGTCTGAGAACTAAAAGTAATCTCTGGATTCACCTCGTGTCCCAGATCTAAATTAGTCCTGATTACAGGGTCAGAATAGAATCAGCAGATCTGTCCTGTGAGCTGAAAAAATATGTGAATTTTCAGATCAAGGTGGACATAAGCCCTGGGTTTCTAATGACGTAGCTGGACTCAAAAGCCCAAGCAGACAGCCTCTAGTCACGTTCCCTCTGAGGACTCGGAAGTCAAAAAGGTCTACAGTTGAATAATCAATGCTTTACAACTGTTCTATTTGAGTCAGAAACGTTAGTAGTTTCTAAATGATCCTTTTTATGTTTTAAATATATTTTAACGGCTATTATGTTTTGTTCACTATAAATAACAGTAGAAGGCCAGAATGGTTTAATGGTGTCTTAAATATTATGCAGTAATCCAGGTTTTAATCCAGGGTTTAGATGTCATCAGATCGTTCCATGAAAATGTTTCCTGTCGTTTGCATCAAATTAATAGTTTTAAAATCCAACCAGAAGTGTTTAGGGAACATCAGTTTAGGGGAATAGAATTAAAGCTGCTCTATTTAGTTACAGTAATGCACTGTAACTGCGAAGAACCTGATAAATGTAGGTAAATGGACGTTCTCACATTTCACCACATTGTCATGATGCAAACAAAAGAAACATGGTGCTCATTTTTTAATTTCCAGCAGGATTTATCACACACTTGAACAATAAAGCTATAATGTAATATCTGTATCAGTAAACGTTTTCCCTTGTACCACTATCAATAGAATACAAAGCATTGTGCCGTTTCCTGTGGTTTGGCTGTTCTGTGTTTATCCCACATTAAGTGCCACTCTGGTTAAATTGCACTTGGAAGCAGCAGTCCAACCACATCTGGATGGATTACAGTTTGTCCAGGAAGTTATCCAGGGCCGGGATGCCCTCTTTCAGGCCTTTGCGTTTGCGGGTGTCTGCCACGACCTGCCACGGCCGGCTGGTCTCGTCAAAGGGGTCCCCAGGTAGGATCTGCCAGTGGTCGAACACACACTGAGGGAAAGCCTGGCCACCTGTGTTGGATCTCAGGTCTGCTGTAAAGCCTGGCATTAAGGAAATAAAAACATAAGCTTCCTTCAGGTTTCTGTTACATGTTTTTACATTCAAATCATCTGTAATTTGGTCATTCTTTTGCTTAATGACTTCATGTGTAAGTTAATCTACTTTAAACTGTAATGCTGGGCAACTTTGGATGAACTTACCAAACGATTCATTGACAGGAAGGAAAGCTTTGACGATGAAGATGGGAGTTCCTGCAACCTGTGACTCCTCAAACACCATGCCTCTCTTCCTGTTCAGAACACCGTATATCCCCCCAACCACATGCTCGGGACACTGCAAGGAACAGTACATTTCATAATCACATAAACATTTAACATGTCAAATGTACCTGTCGTACCTTTACCTATCGGACCTGTCACCTGTCATACATGTACCTGTCATAAATGTACCTGCCGATTCTGAATTGACTCCTGAGGTCCACACCGCCTCACCTGAATCTCCACCTGGTACACCGGTTCCATGAGGCGTGGCTGGGCGGTGAGCTGAGAGGCATAGATGACTCTGCGTGCCGTGGGGATGATCTGCCCACCTCCCCTGTGGATGGCGTCAGCATGCAGCGTCACATCGTGGACGTCAAAGCGTATCCCTCTCATGTTCTCTTCACACAGCACACCCTGCAAAACAGGAGGCACTTTACACCCGGTTCTCTGGTGGTTTTAGCGGTCAAGAGGGTTCTCACGGGCAATGCTGGTTCTGCACACCTCTTTAGAGGCCCACTGGAACCCTGCCACCACACTGTCCTTGATCTCATTGAGATACTGGACACCCTTGGTGACGTCCGTCAGGATGTTGGGTCCCGTCCCATCGGGTCCGAAGCACCAGATCTTCCGGGCCTCTGTCACCTCCCACTCGTACTTCTCAGCCAGGTACCGAGCCCTGATTTTCAGCTCCTGCCTGGAGCTTACGTCTCCCTTGTCGATATCCTCGGCCAGGCCATCAGGGAAGGGTCGGGCCTTCATGTACAGGCGGTTGTGTTTGTTCGGGGACTTGGACAGGCAGACTTGGTCTGATTCATCACCCACTGTCTCACGGTAAGACACCACTGGGTCAGATTTCTGGAAGACATCACATTACATATTAGACTATTCAGCCTTTAAATATCTCTTGTTATCCAACACGAACCAGTGTATACGGATTATGAAGAAGCATCTAATGTATGTTGTTCAGAAGGTGTACTGTCAGATGCTTATGGTCAACATGGTCTTCACCTTCAGGGGAACCCCGGCATGGTCCTCCTCTAGATCCTTCAGGCAGATCTCCAGGTGCAGCTCTCCTGCTCCGGCAACTATGTGTTCTCCAGATTCCTCAATGATACACTGAGACACAGATGTGATGTTTTTACTGTAAACCAGAACACTTAACCCAAAAAGACACAGATGATTAACCCCAAAATAGTACCTGGACCATCGGGTCGGACTTGGCCAGACGTTTGAGGCCCTCCACCAGCTTGGGCAGATCGGCCGGGTTCTTGCACTCCACGGCCACCCTGACTACTGGACTGACGCTGAACTTCATCACTCTGAGATTGTGGGCGTGTTCGTAGGTGGAGATGGTGCCGGTCTTTACCAAGAACTGGTCCACTCCCACCAGACCCACAATGTTGCCGCAGGGGACGTCTTCAATGGGCTCAGTGTATCGGCCCATCATCAGAATAGTTCTGCGCATCAGTGGGAACAGAAAGTTAGGTCTATTAGTGAGATTTATCTAAATTGGAGGACTTCAAAAGGTGTGGTAGATAAAGAGTCAAAAACATGACATATTGTATTTTAATGGCTACTATATCACATATATATTGGTACCTCTGAATGGGTTTCAGATACAGGTCTTCCTTTTTGCCAGGAGTGTAGTTGGGTCCCATTATCCGAACCTTCTGTCCCGTTGCCACCATCCCAGAGAAGACCCGGCCGAAGGCGTAGAAGCGACCTTTGTCACTGGTGGGAACCATCTTAGAGATGTACATCATCAGAGGAGCTTTGGGGTCACAGTTCTTAATGCCTGGGACACATTAGTAGGCCAAGCCATCAGGGATTTGGATAGGATGATATGGTTACAACGACTACTATTACTCTAACTACTATTACTCTTACTACTATTATTATTACTACTATTATTATTACTACTATTACTCTTACTACTATTATTACTACTGTTACTATTACTATTATTATTACTACTATTATTATTATTACTACTATTACTACTGTTATTACCTACTATTACTACTATTACCTACTATTACTACTGTTATTACTACTGTTACTATTAATACTACTATTATTATTATTACTACTACTACTACTTATATTACACTTACTACTACTTATATTACTCTTACTACTACTTATATTACTCTTACTACTACTTCTATTACACTTACTACTACTTCTATTACTCTTACTACTACTTCTATTACTCTTACCACTACTACCACCCCTTTAACCAGTCTATTAACTCACCCATAGCAGCCTCGTCATCTCCAGGCCCCTCATAGAGCAGTTCACAGCGGTACCTCTGGGCGGTGACGGGGGAGGGCAGGTGGATGGTAATCATCTGGAGCAGAGCGTCCCCTGCTGGCAGCCAACGGCGCATCACTGCCTGCAGAACACAAACACACATTTGAAATGAAAAAAAGGCATGAGCGGAGGCTAATTGGTTTATGATCTTATCTTTCCAATTCGTTTCCTTCTGTTAGTTCTTAAAGAACGTTAAATACAGTCTGGGACTTTTTTAACTCTTCAGAACATTTCTAAATTAGCAACTAACCTTCAGTAATGGCTTCCCTTCTTTCTCTTTGTCTTCAGCATCGAGCTTCACATCTAGTTTCTTAATCAACTTTTCAGCCGCCTCTTTATTAAAGTTCATGATGGCATCAAAAACCTGTAAAAACAAGATGGCTGTGAATGTCACATTATTCACTACAGATACATTTACAACTTATTTATTTGTAAACAGAAATAGACACTCCAGTCATTTGTCAACAATCAACATTTGATCATAAGCGAAGCAAACCTTAAAGATAGGATCCAGGACAAGTTGGCAGAATGTACGTGGGAGCTTTTCACCAGCGGCGTTCGTGGCTGACTTGCTGAACTTTCCACATGAAGGGTCAAAGAACCTGAAATAACACACCATATCATGAACTGGAATGGAACTCCTCTCTGCTCTCCTGTTCCTCCTCTCTCCTGTTCCTCCTCTCTGCTCTCCTGTTCCTCCTCTCTGCTCTCCTGTTCCTCCTCTCTGCTCTCCTGTTCCTCCTCTCTGCTCTCCTGTTCCTCCTCTCTGCTCTCCTGTTCCTCCTCCTCTCTCCTGTTCCTCCTCTCTACTGTTCCTCCTCTCTCCTGTTCCTCCTCTCTCCTGTTCCTCCTCTCTCCTGTTCCTCCTCTCTACTGTTCCTCCTCTCTCCTGTTCCTCCTCTACTGTTCCTCCTCACGTCTCTCCTTGTGTTCCATCTTAAACTCACTTTTCTCCCCACAGTTTCTTCATCATGTCCTCCACTTTCTTGCAGCGCTCGTCTGGGGTCATCTCCGTCTTCTGTTCTCCCTTGGCTGTGAACTTGGCCACGTACATCTCAGCGAACTGCTTCAGGGTGAAGGCCCAGCCGTGTAGCCCTGAGCCAAAACCAACTGTGCCCACCATGGGGTCCACCTACACCGGGAAACATCGGAAAACACTGGGTCAAAGGTCAAATAAACCAGGTGACGATTAACAAAAGTAACTTAGAGTGATCTGTAGGGTGAGTGATCTGTAGAGTGATCTGTAGGGTGATCTGTAGGGTGATCTGTAGGGTGACCTGTAGAGTGATCTGTAGGGTGATCTGTAGGGTGATCTGTAGGGTGATCTGTAGATGTGTGGAACACTGTTACCATAATACTGCCCATGGGTCCTGCTTCATCCTCCCCATAGGTGGCGATGATGACGTTGACGTTCTCCACAATGCGTTGAAAAGTGGAGAAGAGGGCCTCAGGCTTCAGCTGCAGCTCCAGAAGGGCCCGGTCCATCTTGTTCATCATCAGAACAGGTTTGATCCGCTCAGCGATGGCTTGTCTCAGCACTGTCTCAGTCTGGACACACACACCTATTGGGACAGGGGGAGTAAGTGGAGGGTCATCACAGAGGAAATAACCTGAGGTCTGCATGACCATCTAAAGATGCTGTGAAGGAACCCTGAGGTCTGCATGACCATCTAAAGATGTTGTGAAGGAAACCTGAGGTCTGCATGACCATCTAAAGATGCTGTGAAGGAACCCTGAGGTCTGCATGACCATCTAAAGATGCTGTGAAGGAACCCTGAGGTCTGCATGACCATCTAAAGATGCTGTGAAGGAACCCTGAGGTCTGCATGACCATCTAAAGATGCTGTGAAGGAACCCTGAGGTCTGCATGACCATCTAAAGATGCTGTGAAGGAACCCTGAGGTCTGCCTGACCATCTAAAATTGCTGAGAAGGGTTTTTTATATTGTTTGTCTGGGTTTCATTATACAAAAACAGTTTATCACCGGTCTAATATTTGTAAATGGTTTAAAAGTCCTGACCAGATCTCTCATTGTACTGAATTAGAGATAGTAATTGATTATTTTTTTTTAAATATCGTGAACTGCAAGTGGGCTGAATTTATTTTTTACATTTGGAGATCCATGAAATAATGTACTTCAAATTGCTTGGAAATGGCTTAGTCACCCCCCCAAGCTTTATTTGCTACCCTCTAATACAGGTCAATTTTATGCACTGTTCTTGATGAGGTAAATTGTTGCTGTAACTCTGTAGCTTCTTTATAGTGATTGTTGGCTTTTTTCTGTGTCTTTACTGTTGTACTACCGGCAGTATGAAAGGAAGACTAATGAGGAAATAAACTGTTGCCTACCTCACAATACCTGATGTTGGTCCACAGGTGGATTGTGCAATATTTAACATGTACATGTATTGGTGATCTTATAAGGGTGTGTGTCTCACAAATATGTAGAGCACGGATGAATGCACGGATGAATGCATAAAGACTTTTTTCCATTGATTTGCACAACATGCACTTGATTTAGTTTTCTGATTTATTTCCATCCTTATTTCCTTCAGCTCAGCCTCCTCAGATCTTTCCCTTTTCATGGTCCTGTTTGTGAGTATCTTGGTAACTTTCCATGTAAACCAAATGCCAAATGAACAACCCCAACCATAAAGCATTATGGGCATTGGATGCACGGCAGCCAGCACATTACCAAGGTTACGTCCCAAAGCGGATAGTGCACTACTTCTGAGCAGTTTGCCGTAGGCGATTATGCCCCGGACAAAAAGTAGTGCACTATAAAGCAAACAGGTAGATGCTCACACCGTGCAGAGCGTAGGGCCCTTCCCTGGCGTACCTGAGACACAGTCTACCACTACTAGAGCGCCGTCGGTGACGCGGAGAGCAGCCGTCACCTCGGAGGAGAAGTCCACATGGCCCGGAGAGTCTATAAGGTTAATGAGGAAGCCAGCGCCATCCTTGCACTGTTTGATGAAGGCCAAGTCATTCGCAGCCAGCTCATAGTACAGAGAAATGGCACTGCAGGGAGGGAGGACATAGCACATACAATGTCTGTCTTTCAAACAGTCCACATTATGTCGGCCAGAAATATGAAGTGGTGCAACACAGATCACATCCATATACTGTTTACTGGAATCATGCTGAGAATTTAACTATTGGTGATCTGGTCAATAATATTCAAATTATTAAATAGGGTTAATTGTTGAAGTCTTAGTCACCCTAACTCCAAACTTGTCAGATCTCACATCTGTGGAATGTGCTGGACCCACAAGTTCTGATCCATGGAGGCTCCACCACGCAACTTAAATAACTTGAAAGATCTGCTGCTAATGTCTTGATGCCAGATACCACAGGACACCTTCAGGGGTCTGTTACTAATGTATTGTAGCCAGATACCACAGGACACCTTCAGGGGTCTGTTACTAATGTCTTGTAGCCAGATACCACAGGACACCTTCAGGGATATGTTTCTAATGTCTTGTAGCCAGATACCACAGGACACCTTCAGGGGTCTGTTACTAATGTCTTGTAGCCAGATACCACAGGACACCTTCAGGGGTCTGTTACTAATGTATTGTAGCCAGATACCACAGCACACTTTCAGGGGTCTTTTAATGTAGACACCTTTAGGGATATGTTACCAGATACCACAGGACACCTTTAGGGATATGTTACTAATGTCTTGTAGCCAGATACCACAGGACACCTTCAGGGATATGTTTCTAATGTCTTGTAGCCAGATACCATAGGACACCTTCAGGGGTCTGTTACTAATGTCTTGTAGCCAGATACCACAGGACACCTTCAGGGGTCTGTTACTAATGTCTTGTAGCCAGATACCACAGGACATCTACATGGATCTGTTACTAATGTCTTGTAGCCAGATACCACAGGACATCTTCAGGGGTCTGTTACTAATGTCTTGTAGCCAGATACCACAGGACATCTTCAGGGGTCTGTTACTAATGTGTTGTAGCCAGATACCACAGGACATCTTCAGGGGTCTGTTACTAATGTCTTGTAGCCAGATACCACAGGACATCTTCAGGGGTCTGTTACTACTGTGTTGTAGCCAGATACCACAGGACACCTTCAGGGGTCTGTTACTAATGTCTTGTAGCCAGATACCACAGGACATCTTCAGGGGTCTGTTACTACTTTGTTGTAGCCAGATACCGCAGGGGTTTTGTGTGCACACCTCTGTGGGTCGGAGCCTGTTCATGTACACCCACAACCAGCTATCTAGACTGTTCTGTTCACTACACACAATACCAGCTATATAGACTGTTTAGTTCTGTCACAATCATTCTATGGTGTAGTGCATAAAAAGACATTCCTCATTTCTGGGGTTTATTTTCAAATAAAACAAGATAGACAACAAAAGGAAAATGAAACACTGTGAATAAAAAGAAAACTGCGCATAACAAGCGACTTACAAAAAAACACATTAAACAGAGCAATAACTTAGCCAGGAACTTCAATAACCCAACACTAATAGTTGAACTCACCCAAGCTGTGTGAAAACAAACAACCTAGCCACCCACCGAAACTAGCCGTGTGCACCCCACTAACAGCCCGTGTGGAACTAAACACAACATGTGAGAAGTTAACTACACACGACCAGCGACTAGCTAGAATACCTACGTTGTTCAGTTCACTACGCACATGACCAGCTATATAGACTAGCTAGAATACCTACATTGTTCAGTTCACTACGCACATGACCAGCTATATAGACTAGCTAGAATACCTACGTTGTTCAGTCCACTACGCACATGACCAGCTATATAGACTAGCTAGAATACCTACGTTGTTCAGTTCACTACGCACATGACCAGCTATATAGACTAGCTAGAATACCTACGTTGTTCAGTTCACTACGCACATGACCAGCTATATAGACTAGCTAGAATACCTACGTTGTTCAGTTCACTACGCACATGACCAGCTATATAGACTAGCTAGAATACCTACGGTGTTCAGTTGATTACGCACATGACCAGCTATATAGACTAGCTAGAATACCTACGTTGTTCAGTTCACTACGCACATGACCAGCTATATAGACTAGCTAGAATACCTACGTTGTTCAGTTGATTACGCACATGACCAGCTATATAGACTAGCTAGAATACCTACGTTGTTCAGTTGATTACGCACATGACCAGCTATATAGACTAGCTAGAATACCTACGTTGACTTGATGGTGATGCATCTCTCTTGCTCGTCCTTCCTGGTGTCTGTAAAGCGTGTCTCTCCAGCACGGGCACCAGCGATGATGCCTGCCTTGCACACCAGGGAGTCTGTGAGCGTGGATTTCCCGTGATCCACATGAGCAATCACAGACATGTTCCTGATGTTGGACTTCTTGTCCATGATGGCACGGATCTGGTCTACTGTAAAGTTCACCTAGAAAGGGAACAGAAGGGAAGATGGAATTGTGGTGGTCATTTTAACCGATGGTCATAACCCTAACCCTGTGTGTGTGTGTGTGTGTGTGTGTGTGTGTGTGTGTGTGTGTGTGTGTGTGTGTGTGTGTGTGTGTGTGTGTCTGTGTGTGTGTGTGTGTGTGTCTGTGTGTGTGTGTCTGTGTGTGTGTGTGTGTGTGTGTGTGTCTGTGTGTGTGTGTGTGTCTGTGTGTGTGTCTGTCTGTGTGTGTGTGTGTGTGTGTGTGTGTGTGTGTGTGTGTGTGTGTGTGTGTGTGTGTGTCTGTCTGTGTGTGTGTGTGTGTGTCTGTGTGTGTGTGTGTGTCTGGTTGTGTGTATGTGTATATATGTGTATATATATGTGTATGTATGTGTATGTATGTGTATATATATTCTGCACACCGATAGGACAGTGTGCCAGCAGCCATATCACCCTATAGCCCAACACTGGTTGCCCACTGAAGCTAAGCAGGGCTGAGCCTGGTCAGTACTTGGATGGGAAAAACCAGGTTGCTGCTGGAAGAGGTGTTAGTGAGGCCAGAATGGGCTGCATTCTGGTCTGTGTGGGTCCTAACGCCCCAGTATAGTGACGGGGACACTATACTGTCAAAAAAGCACCGTCCTTCGGATGAGACGTTAAACCGAGGCCTTGACTCTCTGTGGTCATTAAAAACCCCAGGATGCCCATCGATAAAGAGTAGGGGTGTAACCCCGTCATCCTGGCCAAATCTGCCCCTTGTCCTCTGTTCATCATGGCCACCTAATCATCCCCATTTATACACTAATTGGCCTCATCATTACCGTCTCCTCTCCATCAGTAAGCTGGTGTGTGGTGTGTGTTCTGGCGCAATATGGCTGCCGTCACGTCATCCAGGTGGATGCTGCACATTGGTGGTGGTTGAGGAGATTCCCCCTTTCATGTAAAAAGCGCTTTGAGTTCCCAGGAAGAATATTATTTATTATTACACGATACTTCACCTGCATGTATTTCATTTGGACAGACCTTATTTACAATGACAACACCGTTTCTAAACAGTAGATAGTGTGTCCTGGTATAGCATATACTACAGATAGCATATACAGGGTCAGGCAGCGTGCACCAACATGACCGGTTGAAACTGTAATCCGGCCATCTCAGGGTTAGGGGCGTGTTTGGGTTATTAATAACCGGGGTAACGCCTACTGTACCCCTGCAAAATAACACGCTCAATATAGGCCTGAAGCCGACAGAAATATAATTTGCGACACGGGAATTGAATGAACTTAAACATAATAGCCTTCAACAACCAACCCCAGTATTAATATGTTATTGTATTAATATTACACTGCTATGTTATTAGTCCTAATATGCACGTTGTTAATCAATATTATAATACGATATGTTATTAAACATAATGTGCACTGATATGTTGTTAGGCCCAAACCACACGTCTCTGCGCTCTTATTCACATCGTAGCTCACCCAAACACATTTCCACCAGTAATACTTATTATAAGAGCATTATTTATGGTTAATCGGAGATATAAAACATTGTGTTTTTATTTCGGGTGCAATAATTAGCCCTATACGTATCGAAAAATCAATAAAGCGCCACATTAAGAAATAGTGTTTTAAATTGCAACTCATTATACACATTCGACACATTATAACATACATAGTAATTAGTTAATTAGTTATATCTTAATGTCACAAATGTAATATCTGCTCACCATGATAGCGGGTTGTTGGATCCCCAGGCTCGGCGGGTTGACCCTCTTATCGGGGGACTTGGGGAGAAAGAGGGAATATGACGCACTGATCCTGGTGCTATAGCCGACTGGAGGTCATGTGGATTATGTCACTAGGTGTCATAACGTGTCATACGGACACAACTGGATCAGGCATATAACAGCAGTTGTCCTATAGGACGGTACCGGAGTGGGTCCGCTTATTCTGCGTCACTGCGTTTATGTCCCGGATCCGCAATATGACTTAGTACCCGCAGGACTGAGATGTTATGGAGTCTATATTTAGGAAACATTATATTTAGGAAACATTGTGCAATATTGTGGAAATAATATGGTTTATTTCCCATTTAGTTTGACCTCCTTTAATACATTTCACATGCTTATATGTTTCAATGTGTTGATCAACAGTCTTTGTTTGCGTTTTATCTAATGACCCAAACCACCTGAACTCATCTTCCGCCATAAAAGGACTTTACATTTACATCTAAGTTGTGCAAAGTGAATATGCAGAGTTATAATGTGTGTACAACAACAGTAGTTTAATCTGGTTTTATATCATGGATAAAGCGAGTATGAGAGGTGCATTGATACAGATGGGAATCCCCTATAGCACTATCGCTCATTGGGATTGGTGCAATCTAATCATGTCAAGTATAAATACTTTTAATTGGCTGATATTTCGTTTTATTGAGAAAAGCACAGGATATGCCAAACAAATAACTGCATCTGTGCCCGCCCTTTGAGGTAGGTGTTGATTGTATGATTTGCTGAGGTATTATTATTTGCTATTGTAAACAGATTTACTAAAATAAATGAGACTATTGGCGTCATTTTAAGTATTTTTCAATCGTTGGAATGCACAAATGTTAATCGATATCCAAATAAAACCAAATAACTTATTACCAACTGACAGCTGGGAGTCTCCCGCAGGTTGCTATGGTAACGAGGTTGCTATGGCAATATGCCTTACGACGACAGGACAAGATGGAGGACAGCGCTGCTGCCACACTCGACGATATCGTGACAAAATGTCATACTTACGAGGATTTCCTCGACACGAAAGTTACCGCTTTGGACTTGTTTTATCTCGAGGTAACGTTTAACATTTAAAAACAAAATATCTTTGGCCCACACGACGTTTGCATGTGAGACTTATGTTTGCTAACACAACGACGTTACTAGTGTGTTACTACTTTAGCTACAATAATGTCTAGAATAGTTATATTTCCACACGGTTTGCTGTATACAGATTGTGTTTACAAAGTTATGCTACTTGTATTATACAAAGTAATCGGTAGCCAACTTTGTAGTAGACCAGTATGTTAAGCTGCCAATAGGGGGCAGTATAGGCCAATCATTGGCCCAGTGTGTTGAATCTACAGGCTGATTTACATTTGACCCCCATGCAGGTATCAGTCAGTGGTTCCCAACCCCGGGTACTGGGACCACAGGGGGTACCTGAAAACACTCATGACACCACAGGCTTACTAGTGAAATTAACACGAGAAGTAGTCCAAGCAGAACACAATTAACTGGAAAGGTTTGGGAGCCACTGGTATAACTAAACAAGTTATTGGTAGCACCATTTTACCCATGATACATTGCAGTTTAGACGTAGTATTAATCATTTCAAACACTGCTATTGTTGGTGCTGTTAGGTGTTAGAATATGATGTTTTTGACGTGTGTTTGAGAAAATACTATCTATAAAAATGCCAAGCTTTTTAATATATATATACAATTTTATATATACATATATATATATATATATATATATGTAAAAAGTTCTATATAAGTTTATATAAATTAAACAAGTAAAGTGGTGTAACTAATTTGGTGTGATGGAAAGGAATCAAAACCTCATGGTGACTGTGTTGTTTTTCTATGTTGTTGGACAGTGTTGGCAGTGGGTATGAGAAATGGCATAAGTCCAGTTCACAGAAGAGCTCTAGGCCTGTAGAACTATTTGTTTACCCATTTCACCAGTAGATGGGACTATTGACTATTGATGAGAAGTCACACAATTTGGCTGGGCAGCCCTGCCTTACTTGAACACCTGTGTCTACAGGAAGTTGAAAATGTGGGGCCTCTCACCTTGTTATCAGCTCTGGACAAACAGTGGCCAACTCTATGGCCTCACCCACCAGCGGGGTCAGGTGTGTTCACCCTGCAGTCAACCCACAACCACTAGAACAGGTCAACCTGTGACATCATCATGTTGACAATGATTGAGTGTGTTTTTGGCATTTGTTTCTTACTGTTAAACTAACTCTTGGTCTCTGATAAAAATGTTCAGACCCTAGTCTCCTAGCTGCAGCTACTATTTTAGAATGAATTCTTGCAATGTCAAATTTGGAATATATAAAAAAAGAATTTGTGTCCATTTTGAAGCTCCTAGTGTGTTGTTGCTCTAAACATTTTGCCGCGAGGAGTTTCACTGACTGTTGTTGAAATGTTTTGGATACATATCTACTGTGAAGGCTGAAAGTAATGTGATTGGTTGACTGTCATTTTTGTAATGGTGGTCGTGATTCAGCAGGTGTGGTCCTGAGCGCTGCTGCTAAATAAGTATAGGGTAAACACTGCTGTTGTAATTGCCTGAGCATAATTAGGCATTTAAAGCCTGGAGGGACTGCTTGTGAGATGCACTGCATGTAGGGTATTAATGTGTTCATTCTGGGATTTAAGGTTCGCCGCAAAAATATGTGTTTATGTACTATGATATGTCAGAGTCATTGAGATTTATGTATGGTGATATTTGGAATTCAAGAAAAGTAAATACATAGCTCTGGTTCGCCCTTCCATCTAGGAGTACTGGAACCCAGAACAACACGCACAAACAATGAAATAGAAAACAACATACTTCCAGTTGTTTAAAAGCAAAGAAATCAACTGTGAACATAAGAACTCAACAGTCAAATGGACTCAGTCAATGATGCTTCCCAAGGAATGAAGATAATGAGCAGCACACTGCCTGGAGGAAAGCTATTTTAGAACCGTTGGAACTCTAGCACAGACTGATTTGCTTGGAATGGTTTGCCACATGAAAGGTGAAGGAAATGAAGGCTTTCCCTGACTTGTCCGGACACTGAGCCCTGAGGGCTGGCTGGCCGAGGACTGAGTGGGCTTGGTTTGGGTATGAGAATGACATGTGGTGCCTGGATCCAACAAGCAAACCTGGCCCGGACGGGGTTATGGTTGGGGTTGACAGAATAGCTCTGTTTGGATGACTTGGTCATGATGATGTGTACATACAGCTATGTCCTTAGCACATGCTTTATTAGACCACATGGGTCTTTCTTAAAGGCTACCACCTCCCCTACACACAGAAACACACATTACGTTTTCAATGTTTATGTTTTTAAGTCTACAACACTGTGTTTAAATAGTGACTTCCTCCCTTCTTCTCTTTTTATTGTTTCTATTGCTTCTCCTTTCATTGCTTCTTTGTCTATCTTTGTATGTCTGTCTCTGTGTGTGTCAGATTTTTCTATGAAATACCGGCTCCCTCTCAATTGGCAGAAAAGTGACACTCAAAGTGGCACCAGTGGTTAATTGGCATTATATTGGCCCCTGACCAGCTGCCTTTTCATTGCTTCTGTAGGATGAGGAGTTTGCCCGCGAGCTGCTGGAGCTGGGATACAGGAGCAGTGGGTTGGGCCTAAAGAGGGAGGAGTTTGAGACCAGAAAGACAGCTGCAGAGGCCTTCAGGCTGTCTAACAGAAGCCAGCAGAAGTAAGTCAGTCTCTCAGTCAGTCTCTCAGTCAGTCCCTCAGTCAGTCCCTCAGTCAGTCTCTCAGTCAGTCTCTCAGTCAGTCCATCAGTCTGTCAGCCTGGCAGTCCATCAGTCTGTCTGTCTGCCTGTTTGTCTAGTCATCTGCTTGATGGTCTTTTGTGTTTTTAGCCCCTTTTAGTTGGCTGACTTCGTAGAAAGGAAAACATGTTAAGGTGTTTTCTGCTAAATATGGCATCAACTTTGCCGTGCTGGATATATGAACAGTGTTGGGGCGATAGTGACCTCTGTGAACATTGACCTGTCAGTCACAGTGTGCTGGGTTTTTTCTGCGACATTGCCCAGTGCCAAATGTGTTTTCATGGTGTCTTGACAACTCCAGGTTTAGTATCAGCCAGCTATCTCTTTAATCTGTTTACTCTGTGCTCTGGTGTGACCTGGCTTTGCCCCTTCTATCGAGGGTAAAAGTTCATCATTCATAACGTATCATCAGCGAGGCAAATATGTTACTGTAACTCCAAACCTAGGCTTGTCCTGTGAAAAGATTCCCACAGAGGTGCTACTGAGAAAATCACAGATCAGGTCATACACACACAGACTCACACAGACACAGACACAGACACAGACACACACACACACACACACACACACACACACACACACACACACACACACACACACCTGTATGACAACCCTCCCAAACAACAGTGCATGTTGGATAAGCATCTAAGACTTCAATTAAATTCAACACTCAGCAGAAAAATGTTTGAATGTGTTTGCGTGTTTGTGTGTATGCCTGTATGTGTGCGTGTGTGTATTTGATTGTGTGTGTGTGTGTGAACATCAGTAACCAGTGAAATGGGAGCTGCCCTCACACCTGCAGAGAGGAAAGGCAGTGTCAGAGCTATTATCAATCTCTTTCATCTGTCACATGGAATGGATCTCTGGTAGTGTTGAAGAGTGCCTACATATATCAGGATGCTGTACTAGGCTTTCATCAGGTGATATATCAGGATACTGTACTAGGCTTTCATCAGGTCATACATCAGGATACTGTACTAGACTTTCATCAGGTCATATATCAGGATACTGTACTAGACTTTCTCCTCATCAGGTCATATATCAGGATACTGTACTAGGCTTTCATCAGGTGATATATCAGGATACTGTACTAGGCTTTCATCAGGTCATATATCAGGATACTGTACTAGGCTTTCATCAGGTCATATATCAGGATACTGTACTAGGCTTTCATCAGGTCATATATCAGGATACTTTACTAGGCTTTCATCAGGTGATATATCAGGATACTGTACTAGGCTTTCATCAGGTCATACATCAGGATACTGTACTAGGCTTTCATCAGGTAATATATCAGGATACTGTACTAGGCTTTCATCAGGTGATATATCAGGATACTGTACTAGGCTTTCATCAGGTCATACATCAGGATACTGTACTAGACTTTCATCAGGTCATATATCAGGATACTGTACTAGGCTTTCATCAGGTGATATATCAGGATACTGTACTAGGCTTTCATCAGGTCATACATCAGGATACTGTACTAGACTTTCATCAGGTCATATATCAGGATACTGTACTAGACTTTCATCAGGTCATATATCAGGATACTGTACTAGACTTTCTCCTCATCAGGTCATATATCAGGATACTGTACTAGGCTTTCATCAGGTCATACATCAGGATACTGTACTAGACTTTCATCAGGTCATATATCAGGATACTGTACTAGACTTTCATCAGGTCATATATCAGGATACTGTACTAGACTTTCTCCTCATCAGGTCATATATCAGGATACTGTACTAGGCTTTCATCAGGTCATATATCAGGATACTGTACTAGGCTTTCTCCTCATCAGGTCATATATCAGGATACTGTACTAGACTTTCTCCTCATCAGGTCATGTATCAGGATACTGTACTAGGCTTTCATCAGGTCATATATCAGGATACTGTACTAGGCTTTCATCAGGTCATATATCAGGATACTGTACTAGGCTTTCATCAGGTCATATATCAGGATACTGTACTAGGCTTTCATCAGGTGATATATCAGGATACTGTACTAGGCTTTCATCAGGTCATACATCAGGATACTGTACTAGACTTTCATCAGGTCATATATCAGGATACTGTACTAGACTTTCATCAGGTCATATATCAGGATACTGTACTAGACTTTCATCAGGTCATATATCAGGATACTGTACTAGGCTTTCATCAGGTCATATATCAGGATACTGTACTAGACTTTCTCCTCATCAGGTCATATATCAGGATACTGTACTAGACTTTCATCAGGTCATATATCAGGATACTGTACTAGACTTTCTCCTCATCAGGTCATATATCAGGATACTGTACTAGGCTTTCATCAGGTCATACATCAGGATACTGTACTAGACTTTCATCAGGTCATATATCAGGATACTGTACTAGACTTTCTCCTCATCAGGTCATATATCAGGATACTGTACTAGGCTTTCATCAGGTCATATATCAGGATACTGTACTAGGCTTTCATCAGGTCATATATCAGGATACTGTACTAGACTTTCTCCTCATCAGGTCATATATCAGGATACTGTACTACAGTCCCTGACAAAAGTCTTGTCGCTTATCTATTTTCTAGAAACACCTGCTATTAACCAGACTTTTAATTAATCAATTGGTGTTAGAAATAGCTCATATGAAAAGCTAAAACCTTCCCAAATGATGTTTAATGCACAGAAATGAATTAGTTTCACTGAAAAAGATGTATCATTTAATCAAGACAGAAAGGTCAAATTTTGGCAAGACAAAAGTTTTGTCGCCTATACAGAAATTGAACACATTTACTGCAAATACAAAAATATGTCAGCAAATTAAGTAGTGGTGCTGTGAGGTCCAAATTGAATATCTTGTATGACTTCCATGAGCTTGAAGGACTGCATCCATGCGGTTTGGCAAGGATTCATACAATTTATTGATGAAGTCATCAGGAATAGCAAAGAAAGCAGTCTTGCATGCCTCCCAGAGTTCATCAATATACTTTGGTTTCGTCTTCCATGCTTCCTCTTTCATCCTACCCCACATATGCTCAATGATGTTTATGTCTGGTGACTGGGCTGGCCAATCCTGGAGCATCTTGATCTTCTTCACCTTGAGGAACTTTGATGTGGAGATGGAAGTATGTGATGGTGCAACATCCTGCTGCAGAATTTGTCATATTTTATGGATGGGAATATAAGAGGTAGCTAAGATTTCTTGGTATTTTAGACTATTGATGTTGCCTTCCACCCTGCAGATCTCTTGCACACCCCCATACTGGAAGTAACCCCAGACCATGATTTTTCCGCCACCAAAATTGTTTTCTGGGTGAATCTCGGATCCATGCGGGCTCCAGTAGGTGTCCTGCAATATTTGCGGTGACTGTGGTGTAATTCAACAGAAGATTCATCTGAAAAATCCACCTTCTTCCACTTTTCCAGCGTCCATCCTTTTAGGAGGCTGTGGGCCTTGGAAATGCAACACGGTTTTTCAATTGTCTTTTGTTTAGTGCTGGCTTCTGGGCACTGATTCGACCATGGAGGCCATTTTGAGACAGAATCCGACAAACTGTTCTGGTTGAAACAGGGACTTCAGGTGACCAGGTCTCGTGGAGCTCTGCTGCAGTGGAAAATGGGCTGGCCTTGGATTTTCGAGCCAACAAACGGTCCTCTCGAGCAGTTGTCTTGAGGGGTCTGCCTGACCTGGGCTTGTCAAAACGTCTCCAGTGTCTTCAGATGTTTTTTTTATCCTCTGTACTTGACGCTGAGACACATTGAAGGTGTCTGCCACATCAGCAGTGGATCTGGTCTTCAGCCTCTTGATAATCAAAACTTTAGTCTCAGGGTGAATCTTAGGCATTTTTGCAGAGGTCTAGTTGCAGTTGATGTGAAGGTCCAGTGTACTGGGGTTGTTTTTATACACACCTGAGACCTAACTGATCCATTATTAGTCACAGGTGAAGCTCATATGACAAGGCGACAACACTTATGTCTTTGCAAAAATTGACTCAATGGGCTTTACCAAGCTGTGAATATTAGAATACTTTTTGACAGTTTAATTTTGCACTGAAACATTATTACAAAAGCTGTTGGGATTAAAATGAGCAATTTCTTGTAAAAACATCTTGATTAGAAATATATTTCAGCGGCACTTCAGGTCAATTTGTACACAAGCGACAAGACTTTGTCAGGGACTGTAGACTTTCATCAGGTCATATATCAGGATACTGTACTAGGCTTTCTCCTCATCAGGTCATATATCAGGATACTGTACTAGGCTTTCTCCTCATCTGTCCACCTTACCAGGTACCCGTTCATAAAAGAAGTTCCAATACAACACTACAGTACAATATTTCAGGAGGGATTTGGTTCCAATACAACACTACAGTACAATATGTCAGGAGGGATTTGGTTCCAATACAACACTACAGTACAATATGTCAAGAGGGATTTGGTTCCAATACAACACTACAGTACAATATGTCAGGAGGGATTTGGTTCCAATACAACACTACAGTACAATATGTCAGGAGGGATTTGGTTCCAATACAACACTACAGTACAATATGTCAGGAGGGATTTGGTTCCAATACAACACTACAGTACAATATGTCAGGAGGGATTTGGTTCCAATACAACACTACAGTACAATATGTCAGGAGGGATTTGGTTCCAATACAACACTACAGTACAATATGTCAGGAGGGATTTGGTTCCAATACAACACTACAGTACAATATGTCAGGAGGGATTTGGTTCCAATACAACACTACAGTACAATATGTCAGGAGGGATTTGGTTCCAATACAACACTACAGTACAATATGTCAGGAGGGATTTGGTCCCAATACAACACTACAGTACAATATGTCAGGAGGGATTTGGTTCCAATACAACACTACAGTACAATATGTCAGGAGGGATTTGGTTCCAATACAACACTACAGTACAATATGTCAGGAGGGATTTGGTTCCAATACAACACTACAGTACAATATGTCAGGAGGGATTTGGTTCCAATACAACACTACAGTACAATATGTCAGGAGGGATTTGGTTCCAATACAACACTACAGTACAATATGTCAGGAGGGATTTGGTTCCAATACAACACTACAGTACAATATGTCAGGAGGGATTTGGTTCCAATACAACACTACAGTACAATATGTCAGGAGGGATTTGGTTCCAATACAACACTACAGTACAATATGTCAGGAGGGATTTGGTTCCAATACAACACTACAGTACAATATGTCAGGAGGGATTTGGTTCCAATACAACACTACAGTACAATATGTCAGGAGGGATTTGGTTCCAATACAACACTACAGTACAATATGTCAGGAGGGATTTGGTTCCAATACAACACTACAGTACAATATGTCAGGAGGGATTTGGTTCCAGTCAGGAGGGATTTGGTTCCAATACAACACTACAGTACAATATGTCAGGAGGGATTTGGTTCCAATACAACACTACAGTACAATATGTCAGGAGGGATTTGGTTCCAATACAACACTACAGTACAATATGTCAGGAGGGATTTGGTTCCAATACAACACTACAGTACAATATGTCAGGAGGGATTTGGTTCCAATACAACACTACAGTACAATATGTCAGGAGGGATTTGGTTCCAATACAACACTACAGTACAATATGTCAGGAGGGATTTGGTTCCAATACAACACTACAGTACAATATGTCAGGAGGGATTTGGTTCCAATACAACACTACAGTACAATATGTCAGGGGATTTGGTTCCAATACAACACTACAGTACAATATGTCAGGAGGGATTTGGTTCCAATACAACACTACAGTACAATATGTCAGGAGGGATTTGGTTCCAATACAACACTACAGTACAATATGTCAGGAGGGATTTGGTTCCAATACAACACTACAGTACAATATGTCAGGAGGGATTTGGTTCCAATACAACACTACAGTACAATATGTCAGGAGGGATTTGGTTCCAATACAACACTACAGTACAATATGTCAGGAGGGATTTGGTTCCAATACAACACTACAGTACAATATGTCAGGAGGGATTTGGTTCCAATACAACACTACAGTACAATATGTCAGGAGGGATTTGGTTCCAATACAACACTACAGTACAATATGTCAGGAGGGATTTGGTTCCAATACAACACTACAGTACAATATGTCAGGAGGGATTTGGTTCCAATACAACACTACAGTACAATATGTCAGGAGGGATTTGGTTCCAATACAACACTACAGTACAATATGTCAGGAGGGATTTGGTTCCAATACAACACTACAGTACAATATGTCAGGAGGGATTTGGTTCCAATACAACACTACAGTACAATATGTCAGGAGGGATTTGTACAATATGTTCCAATACAACACTACAGTACAATATGTCAGGAGGGATTTGGTTCCAATACAACACTACAGTACAATATGTCAGGTCAGGGATTTGGTTCCAATACAACACTACAGTACAATATGTCAATATGTCAGGGAGGGATTTGGTTCCAGGTCAGGGGGATTTGGTTCAACAATACAACACTACAGTACAATATGTCAGGAGGGATTTGGTTCCAATACAACACTACAGTACAATATGTCAGGAGGGATTTGGTTCCAATACAACACTACAGTACAATATGTCAAGAGGGATTTGGTTCCAATACAACACTACAGTACAATATGTCAGGAGGGATTTGGTTCCAATACAACACTACAGTACAATATGTCAGGAGGGATTTGGTTCCAATACAACACTACAGTACAATATGTCAGGAGGGATTTGGTTCCAATACAACACTACAGTACAATATGTCAGGAGGGATTTGGTTCCAATACAACACTACAGTACAATATGTCAGGAGGGATTTGGTTCCAATACAACACTACAGTACAATATGTCAAGAGGGATTTGGTTCCAATACAACACTACAGTACAATGGTGATGTGGTTGATTTGTTTCAGGAGAGACACTTGGCAGGAAATGATAGCCTGACTGGAATAATGGGATGTGATGGGATTGACATTTGTTGGCATTTAAGTCCATGTGCTATAATCTGATGCGCTGCCAGGGTTTCTCTTTCTGACACACTTTCATCTCACTTTCTGTTACCTGAGAGTCCTTTCATAGTAGGAGAGACATTTGTTTTAGCTGAATCTTATATCCAATATCCGTACTCCAAGCTGACATGGATTAGGCTATTGCATAAAGTCTTTTAAAACCCCTAAGCCTGATCGGAACTCGGAAGCCTGCGTAGGATCTCAGAGTAGGTTACAACAGTGGTAATTCTGCAGTTCCCCTTTGTGTGGTTAATTTAAAAGATAAAAACAGCATTTTTCCATTAAGAAATGTTGAAATTTGGGTTGAAAAACACCTCAGAAGAAATCTGAGAAACAGCAACATTCACAGTTTTCATATTTTCTATTAGAAAGTAATTGCCATCTGGAAATGAATCCTCTTAGATAGCTAGATGTTTAACACCGCTTTCTACTTGGGTCTGTATCCTCTTAGCTGTTTAATCTGCCTGTCCTCCTTAATCTGGATGTTCTTAGCTTGTGAGCAATTTAAAATGCCTGTCTGCCTTGATCTCTGTCCTCTTTACTAACTAGCTGTTTAAGTGCCTGTCCCCTGATCTATACTTTAACTAACTAGCTGTTTCCCTGGACCTCAGTATTTCTTGCTAGCAAGCTGTTTGTACAGCCTGGATCTTTGTCCTTTTAGCTAGCAGGCTGTTTTAACTGACTGCTCACTGACTTGGCTTTCCTCTGTGGTCTGTTTTTCTGATTTAATCCCAACCAGTGCAACCCCTTGACCTGCTGTTGTGGTCACGCTGAGAAAACACAGAGCCAAGATGCAATGTGCCACCTGCAGTGGGTTCCTTTACAATCACACCAGTGTTATACAGGCCAGGGTTCACCAGGACTCACCAGCCAGGACTCACCAGCCAGGACTCACCAGCCAGGGCTCACGAGCCAGGACTCACCAGCCAGGACTCACCAGCCAGGACTCACCAGCCAGGGCTCACCAGCCAGGGCTCACCAGCCAGGACTCACCAGCCAGGACTCACCAGCCAGGGCTCACCAGCCAGGACTCACCAGCCAGGGCTCACCAGCCAGGACTCACCAGTCAGGACTCACCAGCCAGGGCTCACCAGCCAGGACTCACCAGCCAGGGCTCACCAGCCAGGGCTCACCAGCCAGGACTCACCAGCCAGGGCTCACCAGCCAGGACTCACCAGCCAGGGCTCACCAGCCAGGACTCACCAGCCAGGACTCACCAGCCAGGGCTCACCAGCCAGGACTCACCAGCCAGGACTCACCAGCCAGGACTCACCAGCCAGGGCTCACACTGGCCTCCTAACTCGCCTCCTAACTCACCTCCTAACTCGCCTCCTAACTGGCAGCTGTTACGTCAACAACACACTTCACTGCCTGACCTGTTTACAAGTTAAAACTGATTAGCTTCTTCAGAAGATTTTAGACAGACTTAGGTAGGACAATAAAGTTGTACTGATACAGAATAATTGAGGTAAAAATCAAGGAAGATTCTGGAGCACTGTAATTCTATATCTGTTGACAACTAGTGTGTTTTCATAGCCTCTCTGCTCGCATTGGAAGTGTCTGGTCTGGTAGCCGGGGGTGTCAGGAGAGAGCTCTGCACCAGAGCATTTTGCACCTGCAGAAACTAAATGCCATCTGTGCTCTCTGTGGGGACAGACTTTAAAGGCCGTCTCTACTGTGTGTTTCCCTTCCATTCTTTCATTCTTCCTTTCTTTCTTTGGCTCTTTCTTTTTGTTGTTGTCAGAGGGTCTTTTCAACCTCCCTGTGCGCTGCTTTTCCTGGAGCCCTTTAGTGCCTCCAGGTGTATAAATAGAGCTGTTTCCAATTACGTGTGTCTAACCTGGAACTCTAACCTGGAACTCTGCCTCTACCCTGCAGCCTTGTGTGCATCTGATCAATGCCTGGTTCTGCACCTGTACTAATAAAATACAAGGGAGATAGCAGTGCCAATGTTAATCACATGTTGCCCTGTTGTTGCCCTGTTGTTGCCCTGTTGTTGCCTTGTTGTTGCCCTGGTACGGCTTGTTCATCCTGACCAGACGACAAGGAGGACACTCCTCCTGTCTAGCCTCACAGCTCTAATTGAGGAGAGGACGCTTACATATCACAAAGAGAGAGGAAATAAAAGGAACTGTTGTCTCATCAGACAATGGCAGTGAAATTCAATATATGATTGAAAAGGAAAACGCTGAATGAATGAGATGCTTAGACACTGTGTTGTATGTCTCATGGTTGTTGGGTCAGTTATTCACGTGGGGTCGTGGCTTTGCCAAAATCCACCTGAAAAGAAAACAGGTAGACATACTCTTTTTTCAGTTTGTTCCATTGGAAAGAATACAAAGCTAGTCTTTGTATGTTTATTTTATTTCATGTCAGAATGTTTTATTAAGTCTGTTTTATATCTTTAGAATCTCTGGGGGAAGCAATAGAAACATGTTTTCTTTTAATGTTAACAGGACGTAAACTGTCTTGCTTTGATTTTATTACTGTTCTTGTTCATTCAGTTTATCTAAACTGAATAGTTTGATAATGCTTTCTTCCCTCTGTAACCACTGCCTCCTCCTTCACAGTGGCCCCTGGCTCTTTGTAACCACAGCCTCCTCCTTCACAGTGGCCCCTGGCTCTCTGTAACCACTTCCCCCTCCTTCACAGTGGCCCCTGGCTCTCTGTAACCACTTCCCCCTCCTTCACAGTGGCCCCTGGCTCTCTGTAACCACTTCCCCCTCCTTCACAGTGGCCCCTGGCTCTCTGTAACCACTACCTCCTCCTTCACAGTGGCCCCTGGCTCTCTGTAACCACTACCTCTTCCTTCACAGTGGCCCCTGGCTCTCTGTAACCACTACCTCTTCCTTCACAGTGGCCCCTGGCTCTCTGTAACCACTTCCCCCTCCTTCACAGTGGCCCCTGGCTCTCTGTAACCACTTCATCCTTCTTCACAGTGGCCCCTGGCTCTCTCTGTAACCACTTCCATGCTCTTTGTCCTTTCTGCCGCTGCTTTTACAAACTGCCTCGAGACTTCTCTCTTCCTTTCCTTATTCTCTTTCTTTCCTCTTCCATTCTTGCTTCTTTTGCTTTTCTCTCTTCCCTCCTCTCCTGTTCTTCTCTCTCTCCCCTTTTCTGCCGTATTCTCCTCTTCTCACTATGTTAAAGAGAGCCATCACATACCCTGCCAAGTAAAACCGATGCCGTGACCGAGACACACGTACGGTGCAGTATGAATGGCACTTCGTGTTAATAATCTTCTAGCCTCCAAGCCCTCAGTTGCTCAGCAGACTGTGGATATTACTGATACAAGACTAAGCTTCATGGAACGAGTCCTGTCCTGGCCAGTCGAAACCCTCTGCCAGTCTGTTTTGGCTCTGGCACTGACCCTGAGGCAACCAGGTTTCACTGAGGCTCCATTACATGTGCTGTCAGAACAATTCCCCCCTGCACTCTGCCATGTTGGCCCTGTGCACACGGTGTGTGTGACTGCCGACACGGTGTCTGTGACTGCCGACACGGTGTGTGTGACTGCCGACACGGTGTGTGTGACTGCCGACACGGTGTCTGTGACTGCCGACACGGTGTGTGTGCCTGCCGACACGGTGTGTGTGACTGCCGACACGGTGTGTGTGCCTGCCGACACGGTGTGTGTGCCTGCCGACACGGTGTGTGTGCCTGCCGACACGGTGTGTGTGCCTGCCGACACGGTGTGTGTGCCTGCCGACACGGTGTGTGTGACTGTGTGTGCCTGCCGACACGGTGTGTGTGCCTGCCGACACGGTGTGTGTGCCTGCCGACACGGTGTGTGTGCCTGCCGACACGGTGTGTGTGCCTGCCGACACGGTGTGTGTGACTGCCGACACGGTGTGTGTGCCTGCCAAGATCTGCTCTCCTGCCCGGCCTCCAGCTCCGTGCTGAGACTCTGCTTTAGATTTTGGACACTATCCACTATCACAGGTATAGTTTAGTTTACGTGGATGCGTTTGGTTTTGCAGAAGAAGCTGCTTTTTCTCCTGGTTTTTGGTTTGTTTGTGTGTGTGTGTGTGTGTGTGTGTGTAAGGCTGACTGTGACTGTTAGTGTGTGTGTGTGTGTGTGTGTGTGTGTGTGTAAGGCTGACTGTTAGTGTGTGTGTGTGTGTTCGGGCTGTGGCCTCACATCCTGTCCAGAGCTGTACCACCACATCCCTCCCATCCACCACACAGCCCACGGCAGCCGGCTGCTTTAGGAAGGCCACTTTAGGACTGCTGGACCGCAGCTACGGGACACCAGTTTTTGTGTGAGGAGCTGTCCCAGTTTACATCCACTCACACAGGTCAGCCAGAACTTTGGCTAGAATGTGTCTCAGTCGCTAGAGTCAACGCCAGGGTTGTGGGTTCGATTCTCTGAGTGCACCGGTGCAAACCAGTTCTGTAATGTATCCACTTACTGCCTCTGCGTAGAATGATGACTAAAGGTCTCTGCTGAGCGCTCTTTTCACGACTATGCCAGTTTTAAATAAGGTTATTGGTCATTTATTTGTATTTGCTGTGCAATCCTGAGAGTTTGTTAAACCTTATAAATGGCATATTCATTCATACGAGTACACATAACCTGGACTGATGCATTTCCTATTGCAGCAAACGTGGCATTTGTTTACTCTCATTCACGATAACAAATGAAAGGCACATATTAGTTAGTTTCTGATGTGGTTAGTGAAAAAAGCTGTGTGGGGGGAATTAGAAAGAGAATGTACACCAGGCTTGGTTACTCAGAATGCATTAATCAGATATTTAGTCAATTAAGAATGGTTAACCAGCGTGGAGAATGAGGATCTGCAACAAAGTTTAGTGTGGCAGCTTTGTTCTGTTCTGACAGGTTGCTCAGCCAACGTATGGCTGTGTGCTGTTGGATCTAGTTCTGAATCCCGAAATGACATGGCCAGCACCCCAAAGTGGATGCTAGTAGCAATGTCTATTTTAAAACTTTTCTCTGAATATAATAGAATGACAACAAACACACGCCAGCAGGTATTTGCTGTCTACTGACGTTACATACTAAACTAGACATGTCAGATGACAGGTTTCCCTATACAACCCGAAATACATTAGCGGCCGTGCGTATGCTTTCAATTGTGTGTTAGTTAGAATGCTAGGTCTCAATACTGGATGGTCTGCAGCCTGTGTTGGAGCTCATTCAATGGCTACTCTATAGTGTTGTGTTTCAGTGGATCTGGTCTGTAGTGAACTCAGCTGAGTAAACACAGTGGGTTTCGAGCCGGACCTAACTCAGAGCTCCATGGTCCAGGCCCCTTCTTAAGACCCTGGTTGTATTCCCTGTATAGGGCAGTACTTTTAACCAGAGCCATCTGGTATAATCTAGTGCTTGATATAGACAGCACAGTGCCACTTGGAATGCGGCCACACTCTCCAAAGGGAATGGAGTTTGAGTTGGTACCAGGCCCAATTAGTTAGGTAAGACCCTCCTTTTCTAATTTCCTTGATGGAGATTTCCGACGGATCAATCCAAATCTGGACCTTATGCTCTCTCTAACAATATAGGAACTATTATGTTCCTTGTGTGGGTTGGTGGATTTGGTGGATTTGGTGGATTTTCTCAGAGGTTTAGAAGGTAAACCCCGCTTGGCAGAAATGGTCTGAAATCTAATGGCTTGTAGCCCTTTTTCAGTAGGGATAATTTTGGGTAAGGGTTCTGAAAGTTCTTCTAGGAAACCCATCTCAGAGTTCAGTTAACAGTTCGATCTGACTGTTGGCACCTTGTGTGCCTTCAACAGCCTGCCCTTCACAGAATGAACCTAGTGAAGTGTAGGATCTACTGGCCTTCACAGAATGAACCTAGTGAAGTGTAGGATCTTCTGGCCCAATCGTTTTAATTGAGTTGGTCATATGAATAGTGGTACAGGTTGAGTTACAGTGAATCGTTTTAATTGAGTTGGTCATATGAATAGTGGTACAGGTTGTGTCACTGTGAAACACTAGAACCTTATGGTCCAGGTAGTGCACTACATTACACTAGAACCCTATGGGTCAGATAGTGCACTACATTACACTAGAACCCTATGGGTCAGATAGTGCACTACATTACACTAGAACCCTATGGGTCAGATAGTGCACTACATTACACTAGAACCTTATGGCACAGGTAGTGCACTACTTTACACTAGAACCCTAGGGGTCAGATAGTGCACTACATTACACTAGAACCTTATGGCACAGGTAGTGCACTACTTTACAATAGAACCTTATGGTCCCGGTAGCGGTCCCACTACTTTTGAATAAAGCCCTATTGGATTGCTCCCTTTCTGGTCCAGGCACGGGGCTGATACGTCTCTGCTCTGCTGAGCCCGTCTCAGTCAATGAGGGTTTTTATTGTGACTGGTTCCAGAGCCTGGTCAGCGGTGGAGGCTGTGGAGAGATGTGTTCAGCATCGTCTCCTACATCCCCCACCTCAGGCCCAAAGTCTCTGATGTTTGATTACAGCTGGAGGGGGGGGGGATATCAGTCCACCTCCCCCTGATACATCCCCAGCCCCCTGGGCCCTCGCTTGTGCAGGGATATCAGTCCACCTCCCCCTGATACATCCCCAGCCCCCTGGGCCCTCCCTTGTGCAGGGATATCAGTCCACCTCCCCCTGATACATCCCCAGCCCCCTGGGCCCTCCCTTGTGCAGGGATATCAGTCCACCTCCCCCTGATACACCCCCAGCCCCCTGGGCCCTCCCGGTGCAGGGATATCAGTCCACCTCCCCCTGATACATCCCCAGCCCCCTGGGCCCTCCCTTGTGCAGGGATATCAGTCCACCTCCCCCTGATACATCCCCAGCCCCCTGGGCCCTCCCGGTGCAGGGGTAGACGTCAACTGGTTTTCCCATTATACAGCCCCCTGCTGAAAAGCTACAAGACAGTGCTGTCGCCATCTGCTTCCTAGTGTTAGGGACTGTGCTGTCACCATCTGCTTCCTAGTGTTAGGGACTGTGCTGTCACCATCTGCTTCCTAGTGCTAGGGACTGTGCTGTCACCATCTGCTTCCTAGTGTTAGGGACTGTGCTGTCACCATCTGCTTCCTAGTGTTAGGGACTGTGCTGTCACCATCTGCTTCCTAGTGTTAGGGACTGTGCTGTCACCATCTGCTTCCTAGTGTTAGGGACTGTGCTGTCACCATCTGCTTCCTAGTGTTAGGGACTGTGCTGTCACCATCTGCTTCCTAGTGTTAGGGACTGTGCTGTCACCATCTGCTTCCTAGTGTTAGGGACTGTGCTGTCACCATCTGCTTCCTAGTGCTAGGGACTGTGCTGTCACCATCTGCTTCCTAGTGTTAGGGACTGTGCTGTCACCATCTGCTTCCTAGTGTTAGGGACTGTGCTGTCACCATCTGCTTCCTAGTGTTAGGGACTGTGCTGTCACCATCTGCTTCCTAGTGTTAGGGACTGTGCTGTCACCATCTGCTTCCTAGTGTTAGGGACTGTGCTGTCACCATCTGCTTCCTAGTGTTAGGGACTGTGCTGTCACCATCTGCTTCCTAGTGTTAGGGACTGTGCTGTCACCATCTGCTTCCTAGTGTTAGGGACTGTGCTGTCACCATCTGCTTCCTAGTGTTAGGGACTGTGCTGTCACCATCTGCTTCCTAGTGTTAGGGACTGTGCTGTCACCATCTGCTTCCTAGTGTTAGGGACTGTGCTGTCACCATCTGCTTCCTAGTGTTAGGGACTGTGCTGTCACCATCTGCTTCCTAGTGTTAGGGACTGTGCTGTCACCATCTGCTTCCTAGTGTTAGGGACTGTGCTGTCACCATCTGCTTCCTAGTGTTAGGGACTGTGCTGTCACCATCTGCTTCCTAGTGCTAGGGACTGTGCTGTCACCATCTGCTTCCTAGTGTTAGGGACTGTGCTGTCACCATCTGCTTCCTAGTGTTAGGGACTGTGCTGTCACCATCTGCTTCCTAGTGTTAGGGACTGTGCTGTCACCATCTGCTTCCTAGTGTTAGGGACTGTGCTGTCACCATCTGCTTCCTAGTGCTAGGGACTGTGCTGTCACCATCTGCTTCCTAGTGTTAGGGACTGTGCTGTAGTCATTTGCTGATCTGGTGTTGTTGCGTCCCTGGCAACTGGCACCATGTCCTCTCTAGTTCACTATTGACCTGGGGATATAGGTATCCTGTTGAAGGTTGTGCACTATGTGGAGATTAGAATGACATTTGGGACGCAGAATACATGTATATGGTCGAGGGTTCAGCATAGGAACCCTCTAGATAGGATCCCATAATGTTGCTCTGCAGAGAGTCAATGGTGTTTTTCTGCTCTGGTGCATCCAGTCTGCTAGGTCCTGGTTATGTGGATCTCAATGCTTCCAGTCTGCTAGGTCCTGGTTATGTGGATCTCAATGCTTCCAGTCTGCTAGGTCCTGGTTATGTGGATCTCAATGCTTCCAGTCTGCTAGGTCCTGGTTATGTGGATCTCAATGCTTCCAGTCTGCTAGGTCCTGGTTATGTGGATCTCAATGCTTCCAGTCTGCTAGGTCCTGGTTATGTGGATCTCAATGCTTCCAGTCTGCTAGGTCCTGGTTATGTGGATCTCAATGCTTCCAGTCTGCTAGGTCCTGGTTATGTGGATCTCAATGCTTCCAGTCTGCTAGGTCCTGGTTATGTGGATCTCAATGCTTCCAGTCTGCTAGGTCCTGGTTATGTGGATCTCAATGCTTCCAGTCTGCTAGGTCAGTACAGATGAAGGTTAATCAGTATGAATATATGAAATACATAGGAAAACATAGATCCCCCTACACTAGTACATTGATCTACACTAATTCCAGATGGGGATTTTGTCTTCCTAATCACATGTGGACACATTTAGAGCAATACTTTATGTTTATATATATATATATATGTATTCATTAAATGGTTGTCACAGGGATTATCAATGATGGACAGCATCATTATCCACAGTACAAAACACATGTTCTCACTTAATTTCTGAAATGCAAATGAATGAATTGAGTCAGAATATGTAGCTCTGTATCTGAACATTTATCCTAATGACTGTTTGACTGTGGGGCTATGGTGATGTCAGGTTGATCTGAGTACAGTAGTGTGTGGGCACCTAAAATGCTATGGTGGTATGTACAGGTTATTTAAATATGATCTGAGTACAGTTATTTAAATATGACGATATGCACATGGATTATTTAAATATGGGGCTATGGTGGTGTCAGGTTGATCTGAGTACAGTACTGTTTGACTGTGGGGCTATGGTGGTGTCAGGTTGATCTGAGTACAGTACTGTTTGGGGCTATGGTGTCATGGATTATTTAAACAGTACTGTTTGGGGCTTATTTGAATCTGAGTATGCACATGGATTATTTAAATTGACTGTTTGACTGTGGGGTACAGTAGTGTTTATGGTGGTGGGGCTATGGTGGTGTCAGGTTGATCTGAGTACAGTACTGTTTGACTGTGGGGCTATGGTGTGAAAGGGCAGCACATGTGTAACTGATACATTCAGCTCATTGTAATCAGAGGTGACAGAGGATAAAAAAACTCAAAAATAAAGTAAATTGTCATGCTGGGTGGAATTTCCCCTGGCGTCTAAAAGCCCAAAATAATATTTTCCATAAGATTATTTTCCCCCCAAGTAACGCTTAGAGAAAATATGCCAAGTTCAGTTCTAGCTTACGTTCTGATTTTTGAGAAATCGCTGGTTTTATTGAAAGTTCCCATCTGCCAGGCTATTATTGAAAAAACTTTAAAAACATTGTAATATAGCATGTAATAATATAATGTAATAATAGCGTGTAATAAGAGCATGTAATAATATAATGTAATTATAGCTTGTAATAATAGCATATAATAATATAATGAAATAATAGCATGTAATAATATAATGAAAGAATAGCATGTAATAATATAATATAATTATAGCATGTAATAATAGCATGTAATAATAGCATTGAATAATAGCATTGAATAATAGCATTGAATAATAGCATTGAATAATAGCATGGAATAATAGCATGGAATAATAGCATGGAAAAATAGCATTGAATAATAGCATGGAATAATAGCATGGAATAATAGCATTGAATAATAGCATGGAATAATAGCATGGAATAATAGCATGGAATAATAGCATGGAATAATAGCATGGAATAATAGCATGGAATAATAGCATTGAATAATAGCATTGAATAATAGCATTGAATAATAGCATGGTACTTGCTATGCCAGGCTATTGTTGGTGCCGCCTGCATTCATGACTAGAGGTTAACCCATTTCCTCCATGTCTTTATCAAGGACTCATAGCAAACGTGTTCATTTAGCATTTTTGCTCTGTATTTATTTGCTAAATTTCTGTAAAAGTAAAAATTTAAGATGGAATGTTAGGCTCTCGGCTGCAAATAATTTATTTTACGACATTCATATAATTACTGAAATGATTTGCTGTTACCAATTCCTACTTTGTTTGTAAACATGTAAACATCAGCTATTTAATTTAATATATTGGTGGGGTTTGGTACAGATAAAATTAGTTAGGCAAGGTGATAAAATGGAAGCTTCGTTAGAGCTCCATGTCCTATATATTTATATATATATATTTATGGAAATATGGTTACTCCTCTCAGCTGTGCAAACAGACACATTGACTTGGAGAGCATTTGGGAGATAAATCATTATTGAGGGTGCCGGTCTGTGCATAGTTAGGTGAGCACAAGTTGAAAATGATGTAAGGTTCAAATACTTTTTACGGGTTTACAACTTGAATGTGGTGAAGAGCAAACAGAGAATATTTGGGTACACCACCTGTGAGTATGTGTGGCGTGTGTGTCTTTGTGTTTTGTTGCCTTTAAAAATGATGATTCATTGTTTCTTTGAATGAATCCAGATGATAAGCATTAGTCCGACTTTCCTTTTATTATCATTTCCAGCTTGAAGTTGGAGGCCCTAGAGCGCTCAAACAACACAGGATGGCAACACAAGATGGCAACACAGGATGGCAACACAGGATGGCAACACAAGATGGCAACACAAGATGGCAACACAAGATGGCAACACAAAATGGCAACACAGGATGGAAACACAGGATGGCAACACAGGATGGCAACACAAGATGGCAACACAAGATGGCAACACAAGATGGAAACACAGGATGGCAACACAAAATGGAAACACAGGATGGCAACACAGGATGGAAACACAGGATGGCAACACAAGATGGCAACACAGGATGGCAACACAGGATGGCAACACAGGATGGCAACACAAAATGGCAACACAGGATGGCAACACAGGATGGCAGCACAAGATGGCAACACAGGATGGCAGTACAAAATGGCAACACAGAATGGCAACACAAGATGGCAACACAAGATGGCAACACAAGATGGCAACACAAGATGGCAACACAGGATGGCAACACAAGATGGAAACACAGGATGGCAACACAAGATGGCAACACAAGATGGCAACACAAGATGGCAACACAAGATGGAAACACAAGATGGAAACACAAGATGGCAACACAAGATGGCAACACAAGATGGCAACACAAGATGGCAACACAAGATGGCAACACAAGATGGCAACACAAGATGGCAACACAAGATGGCAACACAAGATGGCAACACAGGATGGCAACACAGGATGGCAACACAGGATGGCAACACAGGATGGCAACACAGGATGGCAACACAGGATGGCAACACAAGATGGAAACACAGGATGGCAACACAGGATGGCAACACAAGATGGCAACACAAGATGGCAACACAAGATGGCAACACAAGATGGCAACACAAGATGGAAACACAAGATGGCAACACAAGATGGCAACACAGGATGGCAACAACTATAGTTTCCGTCCCAGAATCCATCCAGATAGTTTGATGACCTGCCATTAGTCATAATTCTTACTCCCGTAATGAAGGGCTTGTTAATCCACTCAGCATCAATAACAGACACGTCCGTCTCTCTTGGCGTTTGTTTGAGCTATCTTTCATCCTCCAAGCGTGACTGTGAGTGTTTCTTTAGCTACTGGATGGGGTAACCCCAGTCACTTGCCTCCTCAACACCTGTGTTTGCTTAAAGCCCTCCGGCCAGGGCTCCATGACCCAGCACCAATCCTTCACAGGGAGCTCCATCCCAGCCTACAAATATGTGCTTCTCACTGCACTTTCACCACTGTGCCATTCCTTCTAGACTTTCATTATGGGGCACAAGCCAACAGGCTAGTATAAATCACATTCCGCTCTCCCAATTCTGGTATGTTTGTACATGGTGGTAGAGAGTGGGAGGAATAGACAGGTCCTGTACTGGATGGTGGTAGAGAGTGGGAATAGACAGGTCCTGTACTGGATGGTGGTAGAGAGTGGGAATAGACAGGTCCTGTACTGGATGGTGGTAGAGAGTGGGAATAGACAGGTCCTGTACTGGATGGTGGTAGAGAGTGGGAATAGACAGGTCCTGTACTGGATGGTGGTAGAGAGTGGGAATAGACAGGTCCTGTACTGGATGGTGGTAGAGAGTGGGAATAGACAGGTCCTGTACTGGATGGTGGTAGAGAGTGGGAATAGACAGGTCCTGTACTGGATGGTGGTAGAGAGTGGGAATAGACAGGTCCAGATCTTCCCAAGGTCCAGATCTCTGGTCTTGCAGGTCCAGGGAGGTCATGTAGAGTTGAGGGCTCCATTACTTGTCATTATTTGTTCACTGATGATTGCTGGGAGACCTGGGAGTATTATAACAGTCCTGAGGATTACACTGGACCGCTGGAATGTAGCCTGTGTCGTTATAGTGGAGGGGAGAAGAAATGGGACCAGAGAGAAAATCCCAATGTGTCAAGGTGTAACTTATCTGAAGGGGCAGGTGGACATATCTGACACTTAACAAGGATAGTTGGTGCTTGTTGATTCTTACCATAAAACCTGAATAGGTTGTAGTAGGTGTAGCAGCTACGGGCTATATCATAAAGGATGAACGGGATTAAACATTGGTTCAAGCAAACAGATCTGGTGAGTTCTAACATGGAAAATGGGTTGGTTACTGTTCATAATAATGGAATGGGATAAATCAGGATTCTGGAAACAATTAAACCTATTCCTGAAAGAAGAACAGACCGCATCAGGATTCTGGAAACAATTAAACCTATTCCTGAAAGAAGAACAGACCACATCAGGATTCTGGAAACAATTAAACCTATTCCTGAAAGAAGAACAGACCACATCAGGATTCTGGAAACAATTAAACCTATTCCTGAAAGAAGAACAGACCACATCAGGATTCTGAAACAATTAAACCTATTCCTGAAAGAAGAACAGACCACATCAGGATTCTGGAAACAATTAAACCTATTCCTGAAAGAAGAACAGACCACATCAGGATTCTGGAAACAATTAAACCTATTCCTGAAAGAAGAACAGACCACATCAGGATTCTGGAAACAATTAAACCTATTCCTGAAAGAAGAACAGACCACATCAGGATTCTGGAAACAATTAAACCTATTCCTGAAAGAAGAACAGACCACATCAGGATTCTGGAAACAATTAAACCTATTCCTGAAAGAAGAACAGACCACATCAGGATTCTGGAAACAATTAAACCTATTCCTGAAAGAAGAACAGACCACATCAGGATTCTGGAAACAATTAAACCTATTCCTGAAAGAAGAACAGACCACATCAGGATTCTGGAAACAATTAAACCTATTCCTGAAAGAATAACAGACCACATCAGGATTCTGGAAACAATTAAACCTATTCCTGAAAGAAGAACAGACCACATCAGGATTCTGGAAACAATTAAACCTATTCCTGAAAGAAGAACAGACCACATCAGGATTCTGGAAGTAGTGAAACATGTTCCTAACAAAGGAACGGAACACTTAAAGATTCTGAAATTAATTAAACCGGTTTCTGAGGAATGAAACTCATCAGGATTCTGGAACCGATAAAACCTGTTCCTGACAGAGGAACGGAACACATCAAGGTTCTGGAACCATTAGAGTCGAACAGAAATAATTCTGTGTGGGAAACTCAGAACACAGGCAGCATGCTGCTGGGTAATTAAAGACTTTGACATTTCTCTCACTCTTGTTTTTGTTTCCTTCAGCTTGTCTGATGAAGGCTTTACCACCAGATTCTGCTTAGTGCTCTGCTCTTCCAGGTCCCTTATGTTGGAAAAGGGTACCATTTGGGACACAGACAGTCCATGTTAAACACTGGTGGAGTCCATGTTAAACATTGTGAGGGGCAGTTTAACGGCTTCCCTCCTCGTATTGACACAGCCAGTGGGCTGTATGTAACATCAGCCTGTTCACTGGAGGCCATCTGAGATCCGTCTTGATATAAGCTGGTCTATTCCACCAGTGGGCTGTATGTAACGTCAGCCTGCTCACTGGAGGACATCTGAGCTCCATTCTGATATAAGCTGGTCTATTCCACCAGTGGGCTGTATGTAACGTCAGCCTGCTCACTGGAGGCCATCTGAGCTCCATTCTGATATAAGCTGGTCTATTCCACCAGTGGGCTGTATGTAACGTCAGCCTGCTCACTGGAGGCCATCTGAGCTCCATTCTGATATAAGCTGGTCTATTCCACCAGTGGGCTGTATGTAACGTCAGCCTGCTCACTGGAGGCCATCTGAGATCCGTCTTGATATAAGCTGGTCTATTCCACCAGTGGGCTGTATGTAACGTCAGCCTGCTCACTGGAGGCCATCTGAGCTCCATCTTGATATAAGCTGGTCTATATTATGCCCCTAATGTGAATAATTACTCCTCTGGGCTCTGGGTTTCTGAGGCGAGCAGCTCTCTCTGTTGTGGACAGGGAAGCCATGTTGACCAATACCGACAAGAGTATGCACACAGTCACGTGCAAGTAATCACATACACATGTAGGTAGACAAACACAGACACAGATAAACACAGACACACCACTTGCATATCTAGACTCACACACACATCTAGGTAGATAAACACAGACACACACACTTACATATCTAGACTCACACACACATCTAGGTAGATACACACAGACACACACACTTACATATCTAGACTACAACAATAAGTCAACAGCTTTGACTGCCCTCTGCATATTTGCACTTTTGTTGTAGTGTTAAACGGCACAATTGCACATCTGATTATTCTATGTCAATTGCACATCTACTTATTCTATGTCAATTACACATTTACCTATCCATGTCAATTGCACATCTACTTATTCTATGTCAATTGCACATCTACTTATTCCATGTCAATTGCACATCTACTTATTCCATGTCAATTGCACATCTACTTATTCTATGTCAATTGCACATCTACTTATTCTATGTCAATTACACATCTACTTATTCCATGTCAATTACATATCTACTTATTCCATGTCAATTGCACATCTACTTATTCCATGTCAATTACATATCTACTTATTCCATGTCAATTGCACATCTACTTATTCCATGTCAATTACATATCTACTTATTCCATGTCAATTGCACATCTACTTATTCCATGTCAATTGCACATCTACTTATACATGTTCATTACTGTTCAGCTTTCTCATTCACAAAAAATATCATAAAGGTGATATTCAGGACTTTACTGCATTTTCAATGCTTTTATTCACCACTTCAGGCACTAGCTGCAGGAAATGCCAGTGTTATAGCTGTTGCAAATAGCCCATTTCCAACAGTCCAGATATGTAAGTGGTCAGTTTCTGCTAGCTGTCGGTTTTGACTTCCCAGAAGGCTTTTTTGTGGTGTCCCATCTGGTGACTGAGGCAATGCGTGCTAAATAAGACATCTGTTTGACACTCATATGCATCAAACGCACTATAGTCGTTTATTTTTTATCTTAATGCTAGTTGCTTTACCCCAACACTATGTACATAAGCTTTCTCTAAAAGTTACCTGCATCCAGTACTTATCTAAATCAATCAATCAAATGTATTTTATAAAGCCCTGTTTTACAACAAAATTGTCACAAAGTGCTTTTACAAACCCAGCCTGAATCAGGTTGATACACGGCGGCTAGGAAAAACTCCTTGATGAAAGAAACCTAGATAGGAACCAGGCTCTGAGGGGTGGCCAGTCCTCTTCTGGCTGTGCTGCGTGAACTTATGATAATTTAGTTTAATAATTATTAAATTAATTTGTGTGCAAATAGTCTTAGAAAATAAAATAGTCCAGGTCAAATACAGTCAGAAAGGGACAACTGGGAGGGTTGAGGGTTTGGCAGATTGGAGGCCGAAATTGTCAGGTAGCATCAGCTGCTCAGGGGCATTTAACTGTATATACAAGCACCTAGTTACAAGGAATGTGACAAAATATTGAGATTTGATATTATTGGTTTATTCAAAAACAGTTGAAACAGTTGTTTTAAGTACACAGGCACACAGTACAAAGCCGTTCTATTGGCTGAAAGTGCCACAGGAAAAGAACACTTAGTTCTCAGTTCACCAGTGTTAGCGTATGTTCATGGCCAACTCAAAAAAATTAACAAGGCCAACATAAAACAAATGTCAAATATTCAGAAACAGTAGTCCAAAATGTTTGAACACACCTCTCTTAACCTTTTTAAAGGACCATTTAAGCCTTAAAGAGAGCCATCACAACTTCAGACTTCAGCCAGGTTGGACTTCTCTCTTGTTGTGCAAAAGTTTTTTCGACGGGATAGTTTTTTTCAAAGTCACGGTTCACGAGGATGATTGAGCAACACCGAGCCTTCCTGAGCAGAACCAGCACCCTGATATTATCCACCAACCAGTGGTACTGGTGTTTCTGCTACTCCTAACCCTAACTCCAGCTTCTCACATCTGCTGGCGGGCCTGAGTGACAGGTTGATGCTATCACTGGAGGATGAAGACCACCTGCCATGGGCCCCCGTATGCATATTCAATAAGGAAACACAAATGAAAGAGACACCTCATTGGACATTCCACGGGTGTTGATGTAATCTCGCAGTGTAATTCAAACCGGCTGTGTACCATCACCATTTGACTCAATCCACTCTGATATGTTAACATATTCTCTGTGAACAGATGAAAACTTGGGTGTGCGGGGAATGTCTGTGTACTCTCATCAGGGCTCTATGGATCTGTGGATCTGTGGATCTGTGGATCTGTGGATCTGTGGATCTGTGAATCTGTGAATCTGTGAATCTGTGGATCTGTGGATCTGTGGATCTGTGGATCTGTGGATCTGTGGATCTGTGGATCTGTGGATCTGTGAATCTGTGAATCTGTGAATCTGTGAATCTGTGGATCTGTGAATCTGTGAATCTGTGAATCTGTGAATCTGTGAATCTGTGAATCTGTGAATCTGTGGATCTGTGAATCTGTGAATCTGTGAATCTGTGAATCTGTGAATCTGTGAATCTGTGAATCTGTGAATCTGTGGATCTGTGGATCTGTGGATCTGTGGATCTGTGGATCTGTGGATCTGTGGATCTGTGGATCTGTGGATCTGTGGATCTGTGGATCTGTGGATCTGTGAATCTGTGAATCTGTGAATCTGTGAATCTGTGAATCTGTGAATCTGTGAATCTGTGAATCTGTGAATCTGTGAATCTGTGAATCTGTGAATCTGTGAATCTGTGAATCTGTGAATCTGTGGATCTGTGGATCTGTGGATCTGTGGATCTGTGGATCTGTGGATCTGTGGAGCGCTGGCTTCAAACAGAAGACAAGGACATGGTGTCTCCAAGTGTTTTGGATCTTGTCTTTATTCACACCTCTACTTTTTGATGCCTCATTTGAAATATTTGTTTGATCTTTGCCTGGCAGACAATAACAGTCTGTCATTGAAAATGTTTTCTCTTTTCCCCATCTCTTTATTCGTGCAAACATCAGGAATATATTTGCACTGATTGCAACACAATTTTGATGGAGTGGACTAACCTTAGTCCCATTACTGTGTGACTGCTGCTTGGAGAACAAATGTCTCTCTGAACTCCACGTAGCTGCACAAATATATCCTATGTGCTGTCCTGGACCTCAGAACCTACCAGCTGGGCTGAGAAGTGATGTCATAGAGGTATCAGGGCTCTATTAATCTCAGACTGGCAAAAACCGCTGCATCACTTCTTACCTTGCATAGGGATTGATGGTGAATGGAAGCTCTTCAAAGGTACTTATTGGTTAACTGGTCCCACACAAAGATCAGGCAATTGTACAGTTTCAATGGGAACTTAAACTGGATGTCACTGTAGGAACCAGAGCATTATGACGTGGACTGGACCTGACTGGAACATTAAGATCTGGACTGGACCTGACTGGAACATTAAGATCTGGACTGGACCTGACTGGAACATTAAGATCTGGACTGGACTGGAACATTAAGATCTGGACTGGACTGGAACATTAAGATCTGGACTGGACTGGAACATTAAGATCTGGACTGGACTGGAACAATAAGATCTGGACTGGACTGGAACATTAAGATCTGGACTGGACCTGACTGGAACATTAAGATCTGGACTGGACTGGAACATTAAGATCTGGACTGGACTGGAACATTAAGATCTGGACTGGACTGGAACATTAAGATCTGGACTGGACTGGAACATTAAGATCTGGACTGGACTGGAACATTAAGATCTGGACAGACACATCACAGCGATCAGAAGCATTAGCAGTGACAGTGATGTTTCTCTTGTATTGATGGTTTCTTATAACATCTGGTAACCCTAAACCTAAAGCATGTGAGATTTCATATTATCTTTATTTTATGCATTTCAATGTATTTAGTTGTTTGTTGGTAAGAGATATACAGGCAGCAACATGGACAGCAGCTTTTAAATAAGTCTCGTTTCATGTTTCTCTTGTTTATTTTGTCTTGCAACCATCCTCCTTGGTGAGACATACTTGGGGAAACCAATCCATGACTGATGGTGTTATGGGTGTATGACCTCAGAGAAGAGATCACTATCAGTATTGAGTTGATGTGAGTTGTGTTGAGCCAAAACAGAAAGGACATCCTCTGTCTGATCATGTTGGGGCACATTACTGTCCACAGGATGACAAGAATATGTCTCCTACAAAGATCTCACCTGTGCTGTTGATATGCTGTACAGAAAGTCAGGTACAATGATACGTCCTGCAATATGTGTCTGGAGGGAAACATATTCAGCAACACGAATATGTCTCCTACAAAGATCTCATCTGTGCTGTTGATATGCCATACAGAAAGTCAGGTACAATGATACGTCCTGCGATATGTGTCTGGAGGGAAAACATATTCAGCAACACGAATATCAAATGGATACAATAACAATACCTCCAGAATTGTGATTGGCTCAGATGAAAATAAACCCAACCAATCCTGTCCCTGCCTGTAGAACGTGCGTCAAGTTGCCTACGTCCTCAACCACAGCAGAAGGGGAGGTCCTTCCATGCCTGTTTACTGCCTTCAGGATGACTCTGTTAACTGGGTGTTGACCTGGTGATGTTTCACACACTGCCCCTGTCCCAAACAACAGCCTACCCCCTATGCAGTGTAGACTCTGACCGGGGCTAGCCACAGAGTAAGGGTGCTATTTGGGACGGCTGCACTGGCTGTTGGATGAGTGACGTGCTCATATTGCTGGTGCTGCACTGTTAACTGTTTGAACCAGCGGCCCATGTTTTGTCAGGTGGCCGAGGCTCCGAGGTGTTTCCATGGAAACGGGCCAACTCATGTGCAGGAAGCTGTCATAATATGATACAAAATTATTTAATTGTTGAACTAATGAATGTTGTAGTGGTGTCGGTGGTGGTTTTTCCCAATGTCCAGTGTGATTAATGTAGAGTACCCACTTACGCATATACTATACTACGTTAACGGTTTCACTATTACTTCCCATGGGTTCTTGTTTTGTCCTCTGATGGTATAATAGAAGCCTCAGGACAAGGGTAGTCCATCTCACAAATGCCAAGATATAAAAATGCTTAGAATTTGTACCCAATTTATCTTGTAAATGATAGTTGTTGTTGGCTAATTAGTGCTAATTGCAGGAGAGAAGTGGCATTGCAGAGATGATATAAGTCTCCAATAAACAACCTTTAGCTCTCTAATAACTGTTTTTCCCCGTTACACTTAAAGAAACAGTTCAGACTATTTCAATGTTGTCTTTTCCAGGACATTGGCAAGTGTAGGAAAAGAGCTCAAAGATAACTTCCTGAGAGCGCTGGCCGACCGAGAAGGGGCCAACCGCAGTGGGAAAATGAAGGTGAGTAGAGAGAGGGCATTATTACAGCACTACGTAATGGGGGTTCCCCTCTACCAACAGCCCTCTACCAACAGCCCTCTACCAACACCTCTCTACCAACACCCCTCTACCAACACCCCTCTACCAACACCCTCCACCAACAGCCCTCTACCAACACCCCTCTACCAACACCCCTCTACCAACACCCCTCCACCAACAGCCCTCTACCAACACCCCTCTACCAACACCTCTCTACCAGCCCTCTACCAACACCCCTCTACCCACACCTCTCTACCAACACCTCTCTACCAACACCCCTCTACCAACACCCCTCTACCAACACCCCTCTACCAACACCCCTCTACCAACAGCCCTCTACCAACACCCCTCTACCAACACCCCTCTACCGTACCATTAGAAGCCAGACCGGGTGGAACAGAATCTACACTGTGTCAGGTTCAGTGGAAACACCCCCATCTTTCCACTTTCCTCCACCAACCCCCCCTTCCATCACTTCTGAGCCAACCCATCCCCCTACCCAGCTCCCATCCAGTCCACCACCCTGTCTTACTGCTTTAGAGACTGCCCTGTTCCCTGTCTTACTGCGTTAGAGACTGCCCTGTTCCCTGTCTTACTGCTTTAGAGACTGCCCTGTTCCCTGTCTTACTGCGTTAGAGACTGCCCTGTTCCCTGTCTTACTGCTTTAGAGACTGCCTTGTTCCCTGTCTTACTGTGTTAGAGACTGCCTTGTTCCCTGTCTTACTGCGTTAGAGACTGCCTTGTTCCCTGTCTTACTGCGTTAGAGACTGCCCTGTTCCCTGTCTTACTGCGTTAGAGACTGCCCTGTTCCCTGTCTTACTGCTTTAGAGACTGCCCTGTTCCCTGTCTTACTGCTTTAGAGACTGCCCTGTTGCCTGTCTGTTCCAAACCTTTTAGCATAGGTCTTATATCTCTTAACATTTTAAAGCCCCATGTATTGTCCTGTAGTCTGCATTAACATACTGTCAGTTATACTAGATTACCTTTTGAACAGCAGATATTTCTGCAGGCCTTATCAATGGGTTGTTATTTCAGCTTGATCTGGTTAAGCACATTCCTACAGGTTCACCCATATAGCTGCATCCTGAAGTGCATCTTGACAGGCTGCATTACGGCCTGATATGGTAACCGCTCCTCCTAGTGCTCTTGCAGAACCTCCAGAACCTCTACCTCAGTGCAGTTTGAATAGTCCAGACTCCTGTCATAATGACTTTTCTTATCTGCATATGAGATGGTTCCAGTGTCTCCCCACGATTCCCAGAGTCCATCTGCTGGGAAATAAGAATTCCCTTTAGCACAGTCCACAGATTTTCCAATAGGATTGTGGTCCACAGAACTCTAGTCCATGATCCAATCTGCTCAGGAAACTCAGATCAGGTGTTGTTAATTGCAGGTTTCAGTGGTTGACTAGACAACTTGCACTACATCAGAAACATCCAGAGTACAGACCTGAAGAACACTTTCTGCCTGTTTCATCTGCACTCATTTATCATCATCATTACAGTTTAAAAGCAGGAAGTCCTGCACGAAGACCCCACTGTTGAAAGACTGAACAAAGGCCAATATAGCATCCTAATACCCCATAATACCCCCAACAAGCCTAAATCCTTCTGGAAAAATGTCATTAGTCAAACATGATTTCTCATCAAACAGATCTGAAAAAAACCCCAAAAAACAATTAGCTGCGGCTAATGCGTGCGGCTTGGCTTTTATTAGGTTAGGCGTGTTAACATGGCCAGCTTAGCATTTTCGGTACTCTGTAGTATCCAGACCTACTGATGACTGGTACAACTACAGTTCCTGGGGAACCCCCGGCAGGACCAGAGGGCTGAGACGAAGACAGGCATCCCCAGGAACCCCCGGCAGGACCAGAGAGCTGAGACGAAGACAGGCATCCCCAGGAACCCCCGGCAGGACCAGAGAGCTGAGACGAAGACAGGCATCCCCAGGAACCCCCGGCAGGACCAGAGAGCTGAGACGAAGACAGGCATCCCCAGGAACCCCCGGCAGGACCAGAGGGCTGAGACGAAGACAGGCATCCCCAGGAACCCCCGGCAGGACCAGAGGGCTGAGACGAAGACAGGCATCCCCAGGAACCCCCGGCAGGACCAGAGGGTTGCATGTCTTTTAAATTTGGATGCAAAATCATAACTTCGGTTAACTGTCTTCCTTCTTTTCCACACGACCGGCCTTTATTTGTTTCTGTTTTTGTCTGAGAGCACCCAGTGGACACAGTGGGCTGTTTGAACGTGGTCCTGCCATTTATCTTTGTGCTAATCACCGGAGCTCTGTAAAGCCCACCCCCCCCATCCCAGCATTGTGCTCTCCTCCTCCCTGTCCCGTTGTGAAAGCCGCTCCACAGCCAAAAGTCACGCAAACAAAAGGTGCACCTGGGCAGCTTGCCGTTATTTACCCAGGGTAAGAAATTACCTTACAAAAAAATCAAATCCAGGTCACACCTGTTCAGGACGCCTGGGGCAGGCCATTGTGAAACGGAGGAGGTAAAGCTACATATGTGAAACTGAAGGTGTCCCACACGGTTGCACCCATCACCCCACCCTAACTACCATCTAACACTCCTCCTAACCACCACCTCAAACCTGCTCCCACTTCGGGGTTGTCCCTGGTTTGAATCTTGTGTTGCACCATCAAAGTGAAACTCAGCCTGTGATAGCAGTGATTGTGTTTATTATGTAACTGAAGGAATCGGCTGGTCACAACGCTTTCAAACTGTTTTCAAGATATCTGATACTGACTCGTGAAAAATCACATTCCTTTCACATATATATTCGGATTCTCTCAATAAACAATGATCACATTGATATTAAAATGTATATTGTGTCTCCAAAAAGTACCAAATAGATATTTAATTATTGGTATTGTGTCACTAGACTATTATATTAAATTCGATAAATCAAAACGCTCATAGTAAACGATTTGATCCTGGATAATCTTGATGACAAAAGCTCTGATTTAGTCGATAATTATCTCCATGGAAACGATAGTGCCTCCATTCTCCCTGTTGAGTAATCATGTTCCAATGAGCCAGTGGTCACAGCATGGACCCATAAGGTAAATATACCTTCAGATTAACACAGATACTGGCTCTCTATCCTGGTCCCTAAAGCCAGGTCCCAATTGGCCACCTGGTCCAATGGACTGCACTACATATGGGCTAGTATGCCATTTGGGACCGAGGGTAGAGCTAGGATTTCATTGGCAGTGAAAGGAAAAGTAGTCATTAAAACAAAGAGTGAAACACCTGGCAGGTTGTGTCTCGGCTATACACTCACACACAAACAGACAAACACTCATTGACACAGTCACACACTAACGCACACACATGGAAAGCAGCTTGGAGGTAATAAAGGAGGCATCTCTGGCTGTAGTGGCAGGTATTAATGAAGGCATCTCTGGCTGTAGCGGCAGGTAATAAAGGAGGCATCTCTGGCTGTAGCGGCAGGTAATAAAGGAGGCATCTCTGGCTGTAGTGGCAGGTATTAATGAAGGCATCTCTGGCTGTAGCGGCAGGTAATAAAGGAGGCATCTCTGGCTGTAGTGGCATGTAATAAAGGAGGCATCTCTGGCTGTAGTGGCAGGTATTAATGAAGGCATCTCTGGCTGTAGCGGCAGGTAATAAAGGAGGCATCTCTGGCTGTAGTGGCAGGTAATAAAGGAGGCATCTCTGGCTGTAGTGGCAGGTATTAATGAAGGCATCTCTGGCTGTAGCGGCAGGTAATAAAGGAGGCATCTCTGGCTGTAGTGGCAGGTATTAATGAAGGCATCTCTGGCTGTAGCGGCAGGTATTAATGAAGGCATCTCTGGGTGTAGTGGCAGGTAATAAAGGAGGCATCTCTGGCTGTAGTGGCAGGTATTAATGAAGGCATCTCTGGCTGTAGTGGCAGGTATTAATGAAGGCATCTCTGGCTGTAGTGGCAGGTATTAATGAAGGCATCTCTGGCTGTAGTGGCAGGTATTAATGAAGGCATCTCTGGCTGTAGTGGCAGGTATTAATGAAGGCATCTCTGGCTGTAGTGGCAGGTATTAATGAAGGCATCTCTGGCTGTAGTGGCAGGTATTAATGAAGGCATCTCTGGCTGTAGTGGCAGGTATTAATGAAGGCATCTCTGGCTGTAGTGGCAGGTATTAATGAAGGCATCTCTGGCTGTAGTGGCAGGTATTAATGAAGGCATCTCTGGCTGTAGTGGCAGGTATTAATGAAGGCATCTCTGGCTGTAGTGGCAGGTATTAATGAAGGCATCTCTGGCTGTAGTGGCAGGTATTAATGAAGGCATCTCTGGCTGTAGTGGCAGGTATTAATGAAGGCATCTCTGGCTGTAGTGGCAGGTATTAATGAAGGCATCTCTGGCTGTAGTGGCAGGTATTAATGAAGGCATCTCTGGCTGTAGCGGCAGGTAATAAAGGAGGCATCTCTGGCTGTACCTCCACCATAACCCCATCCACCCCTCCACCATGTGTGTGTGTGTGTGTGTGTGTGTGTGTGTGTTTGTGTGTGTGTGTGGACAATTTTATTCATGTTATGGCCAGTAAACAAAGCATCATAACATTTACTGGTGAAATATCTGCTCCATGTTCTCACACCCTGCAGTGCTAGTGAGTAGAAAGCCATAACATTTAACAGTGAAATATTATTTTTGGCTCATAAAAATGAATGGATTTCATAGCTAGTCTCTGAGCATCTATAAAAAGAAGACATACCGGCCAAAACAATATGTTTCTGGCCCTTAATCAGACATCCCAGATGTGCCCAGTCAGTCTGCTCTGCATCTGTTTGCAGAGAACCACATGGATGTTTCATTGTATTCATAGTGCGCGTTTCAAAGGCATCGATATAATGCCATTTCCCCACAGCCTTGGCATGTTTTCACTGAGTTGTCAGAGATTTATCTCCAAACCACCCAGCTGTCATTAATGATGTATAGGGGTTTCCCCCTGTATTAAAGTGCAATAAATGTACACGTTAAGCTACTGGAATTACAAACAGTTAGGTCCCCTGGGAAAAAAACATCTTGATGGATGTCACCTAGACATTTTTTTTCGATTGAATTGTTCAGGTAGAAAAAGTTCTGACATGATTTATCTTTGTCTAATTTCTTTATATCACAAAAACCTGGCACTTGAACATGGGTGTGTAGACTTTTCGTATCTAAGTGTCTGGAGAGGTCTGATCTCCTTTATTGATTTCCTTCACTCTGCTCAGCTTAACCATCTGAGGAACAGCTGCAGAAGACATCATCTTAGATATGTGGCTTTTGGACTGAAGACATACACTTCATCTACTCTTGTTCAAACCTCCAGTCTTTTCTGGGTTTTAAAACTTCAGTTAGCTTGTTTTGTGGAAAATTTTAATTAATTGGGACTATCTGTGTTTTCTATGTTTTTTCCATTTTGTCTATGCTGTCTGATAGTAACGGTCAGAGAGAGAGGGTCAGTTCATTCATGTCTAGAGTATTAGGGGGTTTCCTGTGTTCCTCTGTGATGCCATGGTGACAAACAGACAGAGAACTCTCTATATGACATGCTATATGACATGCTATATGACATGCTATATGACATGCTATATGACCGGCTATATGACCGGCTATATGACATGCTATATGACATGCTATATGACATGCTATATGACATGCTATATGACATGCTATATGACATGCTACATGACATCCTACATGACATGCTATATGACATGCTATATGACCGGCTATATGACATGCTATATGACATGCTATATGACATGCTATATGACATGCTATATGACATGCTACATGACATCCTACATGACATGCTATATCTCATCTCATCTTCAACCGCTTATCCGGGGTCGGGTCGCGGGGGTAGCAGCTCTAGCAGGGGACCCCAAACTTCCCTTTCCTGGGCAACATTAGCCAGCTCTGACTGGGGAATCCCGAGGCGTTCCCAGGCCAGTGTGGAGATATAATCTCTCCACCTAGTCCTGGGTCTTCCCCGAGGTCTCCTCCCAGCTGGACGTGCCTGGAACACCTCTCTAGGGAGGCGCCCAGGTGGCATTCTTACAAGATGCCCGAACCACCTCAACTGGCTCCTTTCTATGCAAAGGAGCAGCGGCTCTACTCCGAGTTCCTCTCGGATGACTGAGCTTCTCACCCTATCCCTAAGGGAGAGGCCAGCCACCTTTCTGAGAAAACCCATTTCGGCCGCTTGTACCCGCGATCTCGTTCTTTCGGTCATGACCCAGCTTTCATGACCATAGGTGAGGGTAGGAACAAAGATTGACCGGTAGATCGAGAGCTTTGCCTTTCGGCTCAGCTCTCTTTTCGTCACAACGGTGCGGTGAAGCGAATGCAACACCGCCCCCGCTGCTCCGATCCTCCGACCAAACTCCCGCTCCATTGTTCCCTCACTCGCGAACAGGACCCCGAGGTACTTGAACTCCTTCACTTGGAGTAAGGACTCATTCCCTACCCGGAGTAGGCACTCCACCGGTTTCCTGCTGAGAGTCATGGCCTCAGATTTAGAGGTGCTAACCCTCATCCCAGCCGCTTCACACTCGGCTGCGAACCGATCCAGTGAGTGCTGAAGGTCACCGACCGATGAGGCCATCAGGACCACATCATCCGCAAAAAGCAGTGATGTGACCATCAGCCCACCGAACGGAACCCCTCCCCCATGACTACGCCTTGATATCCTGTCCATGAATATAACAAACAGGATTGGTGACAAAGCGCAGCCCTGGCGGAGGCCAACCCCCACCGGGAACGAATCCGACTTACTGCCGAGGACACGGACACAGCTCATGCTTTGAGCGTACAGAGATTGGATGGCCCTGAGAAGAGACCCCCTCACCCCATACTCCGCAGCACCTCCCACAAAGATCCCGGGGTACCCGGTCATACGCCTTCTCCAGATCCACAAAACACATGTAGACTGGATGGGCATACTCCCAGGCCCCCTCCAGGATCCTTGCGAGAGTAAAGAGCTGGTCCGTGGTTCCCCGGCCAGGACGAAAACCGCATTGTTCCTCTTCAATCTGAGGTTCGACTATTGGCCGAACCTCCTTTCCAGCACTTTGGAGTACACTTTACCAGGGAGGCTGAGGAGTGTGATACCTCTGTAATTGGCACACACTCTCTGGTCCCCCTTTTTAAAGAGGGAACCACCACCCCGGTCTGCCACTCCTCTGGCACTGTCCCAGACTTCCATGCAATGTTGAAGAGGCGTGTCAACCAAGACAGCCCTTCCCCACCCAAAGCTTTTAGCATTTCTGGACGAATCTCATCAGTCCCTGGGGCTTTGCCACTGTGGAGTTGTTTGACTACCTCAGCGACTTCCCCCAGGGAAACTGACGATGACCCTCCATCAGCCTCCAGCTCTGCCTCTGTACTAGAGGGCGTGTAGGTCGGATTCAGGAGCTCCTCAAAATGCTCTTTCCAGCGCCCGATCACATCATCAGTTGAGGTCAACAGTGTCCCATCCTTACTGTACACAGCTTGGATGGTTCCCCGTTTTCCCCTTCTGAGGTGCCGAACGGTTTTCCAGAAGCATTTTGGTGCCGACCGAAAGTCCTTCTCCATAGCTTCTCCAAACTTCTCCCACACCCGCTGCTTTGCCTCTGACACGGCAGCGGCTGCAGCCCTTCGGGCCTGTCGGTACCCTGCAACTGCCTCCGGAGTCCCCAGGGCTAGCATATCCCTGAAGGCCTCCTTCTTCAGTCGGACAGCTTCCCTGACCACCGTGGTCCACCACGGTGTTCTAGGGTTACCACCCCTTGAGGCACCTAGGACCTTGAGACCACAGCTCACCGCCGCAGCTTCAGCAATAGAAGCTTTGAACATTGCCCACTCAGGTTCAATGCCCCCAACCTCCACAGGGATGCCTGAAAAGCTCCGCCGGAGGTGTGAGTTGAAGATCTTTCGGACAGGGGCCTCCTCCAGACGTTCCCAGTTCACCCGCACATGCTATATGACATGCTATATGACCGGCTATATGACCGGCTATATGACATGCTATATGACATGCTATATGACATGCTATATGACATGCTATATGACATGCTATATGACATGCTATATGACATGCTACATGACATCCTACATGACATGCTATATGACATCCTATATGACCGGCTATATGACATGCTATATGACATGCTATATGACATGCTATATGACCGGCTATATGACCGGCTATATGACATGCTATATGACATGCTATATGACATGCTATATGACATGCTATATGACATGCTATATGACATGCTACATGACATGCTATATGACATGCTATATGACCGGCTATATGACATGCTATATGACATGCTATATGACATGCTATATGACATGCTATATGACATGCTACATGACATGCTACATGACATCCTCCATGACATGCTATATGACATGCTATATGACATGCTATATGACATGCTATATGACATGCTATATGACATGCTATATGACATGCTACATGACATCCTACATGACATGCTATATGACATGCTATATGACCGGCTATATGACATGCTATATGACATGCTATATGACATGCTATATGACATGCTATATGACATGCTATATGACATGCTACATGACATCCTACATGACATGCTATATGACCGGCTATATGACATGCTATATGACATGCTATATGACCGGCTATATGACATGCTATATGACATGCTATATGACATGCTACATGACATGCTATATGACATGCTACATGACATGCTATATGACATGCTACATGACATGCTATATGACATGCTACATGACATGCTATATGACATGCTATATGACATATGTTGTGTTAATATCACTCATACCAGAATGGGCGTTGTCACTCACTGGGTCACTCACTGGGTTAGCTGTTGGTTGCCTGCACAACCTCATAGTGTGAAATGTCTCACCAGTTGGCAGATAGCGTATCCATGGTTACCCCGTGATCACCTGATGTGTGATGTAATACACATTCTTGCTGAGTGTCAGGCCTTATCTCTTTAACAACTGGATAGATAAGAGTATTTTAAAAGTCTATATGTGCACATTCTTATTGACTGTTAATGGAGACTGTGATATAGCGTAATTTAGATTGATATTATTATGTTTGTTCATATTGTTATAGGCAGGGCACTTGGCCTAACCTGAAATCCAGTAGTTTTAAAACAGGATTGATAGATAACATTTTCATGCAGGTCTATTAAAAGTCTTAATGTAGGTCAGGTATTATATGTTTTCTAAGGTTGTCCATTTTGATATAAAGCAATTATTTTCTCATAAGATTACGAGTATCTTTAATCATAATGTAATTTATTTCAATTATAATTCTTAGTTCATCTTTGAGTAGACCTGCTGGGATTATTAACCTGCTGGAATTAAAGACCTGCTGTGCTTATTAACCTGCTGGAATTAAAGACCTGCTGGGATTATTAACCTGCTGGGATTATTAACCTGCTGGGATTATTAACCTGCTGGGATTAAAGACCTGCTGGAATTAAAGACCTGCTGGGATTATTAACCTGCTGGGATTATTAACCTGCTGGGATTATTAACCTGCTGGGATTATTAACCTGCTGGGATTATTAACCTGCTGGGATTATTAACCTGCTGGGATTATTAAACTGCTGGGATTATTAATCTGCAGGGATTATTAACCTGATGTGATTATTAACCTGATGTGATTATTAACCTGCTGGGATTATTAACCTGCTGGGATTATTAACCTGCTGGGATTATTAACCTGCTGGGATTATTAACCTGCTGGGATTATTAACCTGCTGGGATTATTAACCTGCTGGGATTATTAACCTGCTGGGATTATTAACCTGCTGGGATTATTAACCTGCTGGGATTGAAGAGCTGTTGGAATTAGAGACCTGCTTTGCAGCAAAAAGCAAATGTTCCCAAGGAGGAAAAAAGCTAGCTACTTAATAGATATTGTGCAATGTAAACTGACCACCGTGTTTCTGGAGTTTGGCACATGTAGTTGGAATCCTACTAAGAGCAAAATATCACTAGTGTCAACAGACCAGGCAACACCACTGATTTCTCTCTTTATAAATGTGATGGTTCTCTTCCCTCTGGACGTGAACTGTTCTATTCCTCTCATAGCTCCTATACATACGGAGGCATTTTCCCCATCATTTCAGGTCCTAGTTATTACCAGCTTGTTGAAATCAAAGTATAGCTCGGCATTTGAGAAGGGTGGGTGTTGAGAATTTGCGGTATGTAAACTGTCTAAATGGATCTCATGAAATTATTTTTTAAGCGTTATGTCACATGTTTGCCCAACTGCAGCACAGAGCGTGAGGCTGCTGATTGGTGGACAGGTCAAGGTCATCTGACCTGATGTGAGGCTTTTTACATGAACTTCCTCCGGGTCGTTCTCATTTTCTGTTTGGTGTCTTAAGCAACTATATGAAAAAATAATTTTGAAACATTTTGGAGGCTTACATCTACATTTTGTACATTTTATTCATTTAGCAGATTTGTAATTAACCCACAGTCCTTGTGTTGTTCTGTTCAATTGTACCTCCCAGGATCTTGTCAGCAGTCTAGTTGAACATAATTCACATTCTGTATGGTTTTCTAAATGATCCAGATAGTTCTGAGTGTTCATCAATGTTAGCTAGCCTACTATCTGAGCCAAAAACAAACGGCTTCTGGCTGGTGACGGTAGATGAACCTTTAAAATCACGAGTGGCCAAGTGGTTTTCCTGAAGCCAGCCAGGCTCCACTCCATCTGAAAGGTCATCATTCGCTCACTCACTCTTATTAGCACATTCTTTGGAATCTTCTTTGTTTTATCACCACTAGGCTGTGTGTTATTCCACCTGAGTAAATACAGAACTGCATCTCTTCCACCACTCAGACCAGAGAGAGGCACGCCTTCCAGAGGACGCTTGTTAGGGGGAGCTAGATAAGTCTCACATTTTCAGAGGCAGTTAACCAGGTCTCACATGTGTTATTGAGGCAGTTAGCTGGATCTCACATGTGTTATTGAGGCAGTTAGCTGGATCTCACATGTGTTATTGAGGCAGTTAGCTGGATCTCACATGTGTTATTGAGGCAGTTAGCTGGATCTCACATGTGTTATTGAGGCAGTTAGCTGGATCTCACATGTGTTATTGAGGCAGTTAGCTGGATCTCACATGTGTTATTGAGGCAGTTAGCTGGATCTCACATGTGTTATTGAGGCAGTTAGCTGGATCTCACATGTGTTATTGAGGCAGTTAGCTGGACCTCACATGTCTTATTGAGGCAGATAGCTGGACCTCACATGTCTTATTGAGGCAGATAGCTGAACCTCACATGTCTTATTGAGGCAGTTAGCTGGACCTCACATGTCTTATTGAAGCAGTTAACTGGACCTCACATGTCTTATTGAGGCAGTTAGCTGGACCTCACATGTCTTATTGAGGCAGATAGCTGAACCTCACATGTCTTATTGAGGCAGATAGCTGAACCTCACATGTCTTATTGAGGCAGATAGCTGAACCTCACATGTCTTATTGAGGCAGATAGCTGAACCTCACATGTCTTATTGAAGCAGATAGCTGAACCTCACATGTCTTATTGAAGCAGTTAGCTGGACCTCACATGTCTTATTGAGGCAGATAGCTGAACCTCACATGTCTTATTGAAGCAGTTAGCTGAACCTCACATGTCTTATTGAGGCAGATAGCTTGACCTCACATTTCTTATTGAAGCAGTTAGCTGAACCTCACATGTCTTATTGAGGCAGATAGCTGAACCTCACATGTCTTATTGAGGCAGATAGCTGAACCTCACATGTCTTATTGAGGCAGTTAGCTGAACCTCACATGTCTACACACCAACAGATTTAGCTCATAGTTCAACTTTCAGTTATCTGAAATAACTAGAAGTGCCAAATTCTCTGCATAGTTTAATCTCATTGTAATGCATTAAAACAGGTGTACTAGAGAGCAGCTTGCCAGATATGGAAAAGGGTTTGACTGGGTTTGAACCTTTAAAGCCATAAACCAAGAGATCTTGAATGTATTGTGTATCGAGGATGCTACCTGATACTAACAAAATAGCCACTGGGATAAGAAAGCTGTGAGAAACACTCAAAAGCTGACAGTCAAACATGACTACGCAGCCGAGTGTCTTAATGTACTACTGGGGTTTTAGAAAATTCTAGATGTTCCAATATGACAACACATAGAAGTACAAATGGAAATGTCTGAGGAACTTTGGAAGGAAGCACTTCTTGACGCTGGGTATCTGCAAAGCGTTTGTCAAAACCTTTTCTTTTATCAGCTCTGGTATATTTGCAGAATAGGAGTTGTCACGATATGAACTGATAAGCCTATTTGTTTTAATGATCTCCGTAGCAAGTCAAAACAGAACATCCACCTCCTAAAACAATAGGTGACTTATTCACCGTACGTGGAGTTGCTGGCATTGTTATACCGGTATAACAATAGTATTCATAATAATCTCTCTTCTATAGGACTTCACTACACTATAATACATACACATTAGTGCCTGGTGTTTGTTACTTTGGAATTAAGTTCCATGTTTTGATGTCTTATCTTGATCTTTGTAGAGGCTTTGCTTTGGCAAAGTGTCCAAATAACTTCTTGACATGTTAATGACGTTCAATTGTAGTTGTGGAGAATTGGTGACCCCAATATTCAATGAATTTGAGCAATTCTACAATTGCAGGATTTTAGTACTCTTGAACCTTCTCATCGGGGTCAAATGCCCTTCACCTCTCCCAGGCAATTTCATCACAGCTTTTGTCAATTGAAATTCCTTAATTGTGTGGACAAGTATTCTACCTGACTAACAAGACCTGGCCAGTTCGTTAATCATCTTCCACTATTCTGAGAAGGGAGCGTGTCTGTGAAGGGACGTTTGTCTGAGAAGGGAGCGTGTGTCTGTGAAGGGACGTTTGTCTGAGAAGGGAGCGTGTGTCTGTGAAGGAGGCGTGGGTCTGTGAAGGAGGCGTGGGTCTGTGAAGGAGGCGTGGGTCTGTGAAGGAGGCGTGGGTCTGTGAAGGAGGCGTGGGTCTGTGAAGGAGGCGTGGGTCTGTGAAGGAGGCGTGGGTCTGTGAAGGAGGCGTGGGTCTGTGAAGGAGGCGTGGGTCTGTGAAGGAGGCGTGTGTCTGTGAATGGAGCGAGTGTCTGTAAAGGGAGCGTGTGTAGTGTACAATATAAACTCCACTATGTCTCCCTAGAACCCAGTAGTGTACAATATAAACTCCACTATGTCTCCCTAGAACCCAGTAGTGTACAATATAAACTCCACGATGTCTCCCTAGAACCCACAAGTGTACAATATAAACTCCACTATGTCTCCCTAGAACCCAGTAGTGTACAATATAAACCCCACTGTCTGTGTTCCAAATGGCACATTATCAATAGCCCAGTGGGTGTGCTAGTGCACTATGTGAAGAACAGAGTGCCATTAAGCTTCAGACTTGGTCCCACGGCCGGGCCAGAAGGGAGCTTCTCTGGTTGGAGCTTGAGGCCAACTATACCAGAATTGTGTTTGAACACCTTTTTCCACTGGGAGGGGAAGACAGCTCTGAAGCTTTAATCAGCAACTTAAAACAGTACAGCCTTTGATAGGGACTAAAGGGGGTCTGTACATTTATATTCCTGTTGGTTTATGTCATCCACTTTGATCCTACTTCAGGGAGCAAGTTGTAGGACATATCTCACCAGGAGCTGTTACAGCCTGCTGACGATAACTTGGGTAGTACGGGTGTAGCCTGGAAGCTGAACAAAATCCACCAAACCTGTTTCATTTGGGTCAATTAGTTGTAACTTTTATACAATTATATATACAATTAGATAGACTAGTTAGTTCAGTGCCCCTCCAGGAGCTGTGATGTGATAGGCCAGGTCCTCCTCACTGAGGAGAAGCTGTGATGTGATAGGCCAGGTCCTCCTCACTGAGGAGAAGCTGTGATGTGATAGGCCAGGTCCTCCTCACTGAGGAGAAGCTGTGATGTGATAGGCCAGGTCCTCCTCACTGAGGAGAAGCTGTGATGTGATAGGCCAGGTCCTCCTCACTGAGGAGAAGCTGTGATGTGATAGGCCAGGTCCTCCTCACTGAGGAGAAGCTGTGATGTGATAGGCCAGGTCCTCCTCACTGAGGAGAAGCTGTGATGTGATAGGCCAGGTCCTCCTAACTGTGGAGAAGCTGTGATGTGATAGGCCAGGTCCTCCTCACTGAGGAGAAGCTGTGATGTGATAGGCCAGGTCCTCCTCACTGAGGAGAAGCTGTGATGTGATAGGCCAGGTCCTCCTCACTGAGGAGAAGCTGTGATGTGATAGGCCAGGTCCTCCTCACTGAGGAGAAGCTGTGATGTGATAGGCCAGGTCCTCCTCACTGAGGAGAAGCTGTGATGTGATAGGCCAGGTCCTCCTCACTGAGGAGAAGCTGTGATGTGATAGGCCAGGTCCTCCTCACTGAGAAGAGAAGCTGTGATGTGATAGGCCAGGTCCTCCTCACTGAGGAGAAGCTGTGATGTGATAGGCCAGGTCCTCCTCACTGAGGAGAAGCTGTGATGTGATAGGCCAGGTCCTCCTCACTGAGGAGAAGCTGTGATGTGATAGGCCAGGTCCTCCTCACTGAGGAGAAGCTGTGATGTGATAGGCCAGGTCCTCCTCACTGAGGAGAAGCTGTGATGTGATAGGCCAGGTCCTCCTCACTGAGGAGAAGCTGTGATGTGATAGGCCAGGTCCTCCTCACTGAGGAGAAGCTGTGATGTGATAGGCCAGGTCCTCCTCACTGTGGAGAAGCTGTGATGTGATAGGCCAGGTCCTCCTCACTGAGGAGAAGCTGTGATGTGATAGGCCAGGTCCTCCTCACTGAGGAGAAGCTGTGATGTGATAGGCCAGGTCCTCCTCACTGAGGAGAAGATGTGATGTGATAGGCCAGGTCCTCCTCACTGAGGAGAAGATGTGATGTGATAGGCCAGGTCCTCCTCACTGAGGAGAAGCTGTGATGTGATAGGCCAGGTCCTCCTCACTGTGGAGAAGCTGTGATGTGATAGGCCAGGTCCTCCTCACTGTGGAGAAGCTGTGATGTGATAGGCCAGGTCCTCCTCACTGTGGAGAAGCTGTGATGTGATAGGCCAGGTCCTCCTCACTGTGGAGAAGCTGTGATGTGATAGGCCAGGTCCTCCTCACTGAGGAGAAGCTGTGATGTGATAGGCCAGGTCCTCCTCACTGAGGAGAAGCTGTGATGTGATAGGCCAGGTCCTCCTACTGTGGAGAAGCTGTGATGTGATAGGCCAGGTCCTCCTCACTGAGGAGAAGCTGTGATGTGATAGGCCAGGTCCTCCTCACTGAGGAGAAGCTGTGATGTGATAGGCCAGGTCCTCCTCACTGAGGAGAAGCTGTGATGTGATAGGCCAGGTCCTCCTCACTGAGGAGAAGCTGTGATGTGATAGGCCAGGTCCTCCTCACTGAGGAGAAGCTGTGATGTGATAGGCCAGGTCCTCCTCACTGAGGAGAAGCTGTGATGTGATAGGCCAGGTCCTCCTCACTGAGGAGAAGCTGTGATGTGATAGGCCAGGTCCTCCTAACTGTGGAGAAGATGTGATGTGATAGGCCAGGTCCTCCTCACTGAGGAGAAGCTGTGATGTGATAGGCCAGGTCCTCCTCACTGTGGAGAAGCTGTGATGTGATAGGCCAGGTCCTCCTAACTGTGGAGAAGCTGTGATGTGATAGGCCAGGTCCTCCTCACTGTGGAGAAGCTGTGATGTGATAGGCCAGGTCCTCCTCACTGAGGAGAAGCTGTGATGTGATAGGCCAGGTCCTCCTCACTGAGGAGAAGCTGTGATGTGATAGGCCAGGTCCTCCTAACTGTGGAGAAGATGTGATGTGATAGGCCAGGTCCTCCTCACTGAGGAGAAGCTGTGATGTGATAGGCCAGGTCCTCCTCACTGTGGAGAAGCTGTGATGTGATAGGCCAGGTCCTCACTGAGGAGAAGCTGTGATGTGATAGGCCAGGTCCTCCTCACTGTGGAGAAGCTGTGATGTGATAGGCCAGGTCCTCACTGAGGAGAAGCTGTGATGTGATAGGCCAGGTCCTCACTGAGGAGAAGCTGTGATGTGATAGGCCAGGTCCTCACTGAGGAGAAGCTGTGATGTGATAGGCCAGGTCGTTGCCCTCCAGCACTATTTTCCTTGGCTGTGTTCCTGCTGGTGATGAGCCAATGCAGCTCTAGCAGTCGGCCTCTGGCCTCTTGGCAGCTGACGTTATTGAGAGCTGTACAGTAACGCTGGTGGACTGACCAGCCCGCATCACGCTGTACAGACCTCGGCTACAGACAGCACAGACCAGTCATACAACATTTGATGCATTTCCTGGACTGACATTAGAAGATAATTGCGTTTAACATGGCTTTCTTAAGGAATCTGTTTCCCAACCCTCCTGTTCCATCTAAACTCTGGTGTTATCGCAGCAGAGTTAAAAACGAGGAGTTGATCATTCTCAGGCAATCTAGAGTTCCTGGGCGTCTCATTAGCCAGGAAGAGGGTTAACAAAGACTTCCTGTTTATGAGCGGGCCACCCTGTGATGTGAGCGTTAAATCAAGACGATAAGTTCAGCCAGCATGACAGGGGGCATGTTCCACTCTAACGACACATCCAATAGCCACTTATTCCCTCACACCTCCGTCCCAGAGGCCTGGCTACGTTGGCCCCCAACCCTCCCCCACTCCAAGCCCCCACTCTGACTGCCTGCCCTCTCCGCAGAGGATCATAAACAGATACTAAAAAGCAAGAGGTTTTGCAAACGGACAGTTTACAATAATGGGTTGTAAAATACCCATGGGATGACGGGGAGGCTGCCTGTGTGCTGGTTATGGCCTCTCTCTACCTTACAACAACATGCAGGTGTGAGCACTTGAGAATGCAGATATCAGCAGCAAGGTGCCAGTGGAGATCTAACACGGAGACCTAACACGGAGACCTAACACGGAGACCTAACATGGAGACCTAACACGGAGACCTAACACGGAGACCTACCATGGAGACCTGACATGGAGACCTAACACGGAGACCTAACACGGAGATCTAACATGGAGACCTGACATGGAGACCTGACATGGAGACCTAACATGGAGACCTAACATGGAGACCTAACACGGAGACCTAACACGGAGACCTAACACGGAGACCTAACACGGAGACCTAACACGGAGACCTAACATGGAGACCTAACACGGAGACCTAACACGGAGACCTACCATGGAGACCTAACACGGAGACCTAACACGGAGACCTAACACGGAGACCTGACACGGAGACCTGACATGGAGACCTAACATGGAGACCTAACACGGAGACCTAACACGGAGATCTAACACGGAGACCTAACACGGAGACCTAACACGGAGACCTAACACGGAGACCTAACACGGAGACCTAACACGGAGACCTAACACGGAGACCTAACACGGAGACCTAACACGGAGACCTAACACGGAGACCTAACACGGAGACCTAACACGGAGACCTAACACGGAGACCTAACACGGAGACCTAACACGGAGACCTAACACGGAGACCTAACACGGAGACCTAACACGGAGACCTAACATGGAGATCTAACACGGAGACCTAACATGGAGACCTAACATGGAGACCTAACATGGAGACCTAACATGGAGACCTAACATGGAGACCTAACATGGAGACCTAACATGGAGACTAACATGGAGACCTAACATGGAGACCTAACATGGAGACCTAACATGGAGACCTAACATGGAGACCTAACATGGAGATCTAACACGGAGACCTAACATGGAGACCTAACATGGAGATCTAACACGGAGACCTAACACGGAGACCTGACATGGAGATCTAACATGGAGATCTAACACGGAGACCTGACATGGAGACCTAACATGGAGACCTAACATGGAGACCTAACATGGTGTTTTAATACTAACTGTCCAGTCTCCCTAAATGTTCCCACCTGGTCAACGTGGCAACAGAACCAAAACCAGATCAGGATCCAGATTCAGAATGCATGTCGGTCTAGATTTAATCTGGTGCTTTCTAGACGCTCTTGAAAACCGTAGTTCATTTTTCATTTGTTTTTCAGAAGACTGGTGAGGTAATGCTGTTGTGTCCAAGTTTAGTATCATTATGGTAAATAGAACATGTACACAACAGCTTTCATTTAAAATGATAAAATAGTTGTTTGTCCAAATGTGTCTCCCAAATTGTCCCCTAGTTCCGATGCACTACACTACTTTTCACTAGGGCCCATTGGTCTCTGGTCAAAATGAGAACACTATACAGGGAATATGGCACTTTTAGGACACAGACTAGGTCTTGTATGCATTAAGTAATGCCCAAAGTTGATCCTAAATATAGGGTCCATTTCCTGTCCAACTGAAGTCTATCAAAGGACTAAACCTAACCTCCTTCCTCTGCTACGTCTATTCAGGTCCTTGAAACCTTTAATTAACTAACTCAATATCAATCCTTCACAGGTCTCTCATTTGGCAAATTCTTTTTGACCACCTAAATTATTATCTGCATTTAGCCTCCAATAAAACGTCACCACACTTTGCTGCATTCACCAAGCACTTGGATGAATGGACGTCTCCTTTATCTGTCCACTGCATACACTCATCCTACGAGCTTTTGGTTTGTCTCTATACACTCATCCTACCAGCATTTGGTTTGTCTCTATACACTCATCCTACCAGCATTTGGTCTGTCTCTTTACACTCATCCTACCAGCATTTGGTTTGTCTCTATACACTCATCCTACCAGCATTTGGTCTGTCTCTATACACTCATCCTACCAGCATTTGGTTTGTCTCTATACACTCATCCTACCAGCTTTTGGTTTGTCTCCATACACTCATCCTACCAGCATTGTGTGATGTGTATTCTGTATGATATATGAGTGCTGTGTATTCAGGCAGGTTGAATGTTAATAATGCCTGACAGTCACTTTGAGGAGGTAATTCGTTTGTTTTATTTGTTTTCTTGTTACTTTTTCCCCCACCGTTTTGTTTTGGTCCACTTGCTGAGATCAGACCAACTGGCAATCATTTATGGTAGAAATTATACCCCGCCCAATGACTTGTTTTAAGTCATGCTTTTCCCTCTCTGTGGACTGTCAGATCAGGATAAAACTGTTTCCTCCCAATCAAATACACTCTGTGCCAGTCAGTGTGGGCTGTCAGAGACTGAGCGTCTGTGCCAGTCAGTGTGGGCTGTCAGAGACTGGGCGTCTGTGCCAGTCAGTGTGGGCTGTCAGAGACTGGGCGTCTGTGCTAGTCAGTGTGGGCTGTCAGAGACTGGGCGTCTGTGCCAGTCAGTGTGGGCTGTCAGAGAGTGGGCGTCTGTGCCAGTCAGTGTGGGCTGTCAGAGAGTGGGCATCTGTGCCAGTCAGTGTGGGCTGTCAGAGACTGGGCGTCTGTGCCAGTCAGTGTGGGCTGTCAGAGACTGGGCGTCTTAGGGTTGGATGGATTAGGGTTAAGGGGTCAGGAGGTTAGGGTTGGATGGATTAGGGTTAAGGGGTCAGGAGGTTAGGGTTGGATGGATTAGGGTTAAGGGGTCAGGAGGTTAGGGTTGGATGGATTAGAGTTAAGGGGCCAGGGGTCAGGTTTAGGTTAGTTTGTCCTCTCTCTGTGGTTATTCATCTGTGTGTTTGTTCCAAGGTAGAAAGGAGTCATATCTTTCAGCTCCAATGACCAACAACCAATTACATTTATTTGCCATGACTCAAAAAATATTTTGGAACATCCTGAAATAACAGGAAGCGAGGGAGTGAACCTGTGAAATAGAGTTATGTTTGTGGCATCGGAGACCCACAGCAGCTGGTCTGAGGTCAGTCAATGTACTAGAGCATCATGTAAACCAGAGAGAGTGTCAAGATTTTATTGGTCACCATGATGACGATAGCAAGTGTTTTTATGACCTACTGAAGAGGTCTGGGTTTCAGCATCGTGGCATTACACCCTTACAACAATCTCAGTTCCCTATCTTACTGAGAAAAATTCACTTGGGACAATTTTCAGAGAAAGACTATTAGATTATGACTAATCACTCTTTTTTGTAAGTATTTTAGTAACCTATGGCCTAGTCATATTTAGGATGTGAATTACCCTGGAAGTGCCAATGCCAGCTCTACTCTATTGAGACCACACAGGATTGGTTTAACTGGGAAGGTATTGTAATTATGTGCACAAGCAGAAATCAGCACATGGGATAATTACTGGTAACAGTATTCCGGTGCAAAATATAGCTTTAGGCACATGATTTCACTGCGTACCTAGAAGAGGAAAGTCTGGCTTATCAACTCTGAAGCGATTAATCTCTGCCAGAACCCCCGGACAATCAGAAAAGAATCATACAAGGTGTTGCCTAACGACGCTGTTTAAAACTCCAGTCACCTTCCACAGTCACCTGTCACACAGTCACCTGCCACTGGCTAGATGTCCATCTTACTAGCTATGAAAGGCTAGTTTGCACAGCATAGCTTCAGTTGCGTAACTTGATAATATTGATGCCCTAGCTATGATAGCCTTGATGATAGCTTTAGTAGCCTAGCTTAATAGCTTTATAGACTAGTTGATAGCTTTAGTAGCCTAGCTTAATAGCTTTATAGACTAGTTGATAGCTTTAGTAGCCTAGCTTAATAGCTTTATAGACTAGTTGATAGCTTTAGTAGCCTAGCTTAATAGCTTTATAGACGAGTTGATAGCTTTAGTAGCCTAGCTTAATAGCTTTATAGACTAGTTGATAGCTTTTATAGCCTAGCTTCTATCTCAGTACCCACACTGCAGTGTTATTTGCGTAGCCTTCTCCTCATACCATCCTGTGCCAAGAGTTGTATTCAAAGACTAAATTCAATTCTGTATATTTCCAGGATGTGTGTGTGTGCAGCTGTGACAGGTGGCAGGGGAGGCAGCGCTATTATCCAGAGATCTACCTCAGATGGTGCACTTTTATAAGTGTCTGCTTTCACACAACTTCATGTGGCGCGCAACTCCTTGACAATCAGGCAACCTACTCCACTCCACACTAATACCTAGCTTGAGCTCATAATCCAATGTTCCCACAACCTAGTCCACTTTGATGTCCCTGAGCTCACGAACAAAGTATCTTACAGACTCTCACCTCTCCAGGTCTGTTCCATCTTGATAATGAGCAGCTCTAAACAGGCCTGAGCTGCTACCATCGCTGGCGTGTTTCACCTGCACCAGCAGCCATGAGGGGGTTGAGCAGTAAGCAGTTCAGGTTTGGGGTTTTCCTCTAAGCTCCTATGCGCTTAAGAGGCTCTATGACCTCAGATGTGATTAATTGGCATCAGTGGAGATGTTTAGTTCTAATGCCTCAGGAACCACAAAGGACTCTTTCTTCTCTGGTTACCGGGGAGAGTTTCCCCAAGTCCTCAGAGCACTAATATTTGAGATCATCGTGCCGACAGATTCTTAGTGCCATGAAGATTTGTTCTGTACCTGTGAAGATTTAGTCGGGACAGTAAGTGGAAACAGGGAGGGCCAAGATAATGTATCATATCTATCCTCCATGGCCCTCTACCCTCCATGGCCCTCTACCCTCCATGGCCCTCTACCCTCCATGGCCCTCTACCCTCCATGGCCCTCTACCCTCCATGGCCCTCTACCCTCCATGGCCCTCTACCCTCCATGGCCCTCTACCCTCCATGGCCCTCTACCCTCCATGGCCCTCTACCCTCCATGGCCCTCTACCCTCCATGGCCCTCTACCCTCCATGGCCCTCTACCCTCCATGGCCCTCTACCCTCCATGGCCCTCTACCCTCCATGGCCCTCTACCCTCCATGCCCCTCTACCCTCCATGGCCCTCCTGGCTGACTGGTTTTCTGTCTGTTTGATATGTCTGTCTGATTTGCTGTCTGGCTGATTGGCCTACTGGATGATTTGCTGTCTGGCTGTTTGATATGTCTGTCTGATTTCCTGATTTGCTTTCTGGCTGATCAGCTGTCTGGCTGATTTGCTGTCTGGCTGATTGGCCTACTGGATGATTTGCTGTCTGGCTGTTTCTGTTTTTTGTCTGTTGCTGAATATGGTTTTCTTCATTGGGGACCATGTGTATAGCAGTGAAGTTATAGTTGATTTACAACACATTTAAATGATGTGTTAGAATCAGGGGTGGTTAGCTGAAGTGTTTTGTGTTTTACACCACTCATACAGCAGCCATGGGATTTATTTGACAAATCTGTTCACAAGCACAAGATTGACTACATCAATTTCATTATTTTTGTTCTGAAAGGGCTGTGGCTAAAGTAACATTGGCCATTTAATTTAGTTTTTACGACGAAAGTTCGAGGACAATTTCTGTCCACACTTGAAAGCTTGATATTTCTCCCATACTTGAAATATAGCAACGGGTGCTAAATGTGTCCAGTGAAATGATTTGAGACCATAATCTTGGTTTGACATTCTTTGGAGAGTTTTAAGTTGTCTTTGTTCTGTCGAGACTCAGTAACTTAACAAGCCGCTGCTCCAGTCCATCCCACATACTCAATGCTAAACTTAAATCATGCTTCCCACTAGTAATTTGCAACCCAGAAGAATGTGTGAAGTGATTGTAGGAGTGTACTGGGAGGTTACAGATAGTGCCTCACTGGTGTCTATAGTGTCTGACATCTGTAGTTGAGACTGTTTCACTGATGTTTCATAATGCCATCTCAGCTGCTGGTTGTTTCTATCGTACAGACTTGGGTTTTGTTGACTAGCTGCTCTTTCATTTGTTTTTCCTTCACGTCTCCAGAGCTCATTTCTTCTAAAACGCTGGCCCTCTAAGTAATGTCACCTGCCAGGATGACAGTTTCTTAGCTCAACCTACAAACTGGTCCTTACAGACTGACCATTACAGGCTGGCCATGACAGGCTGTCTCCTCACAGACTGGTCCTCACAGACTGGTTCTCACAGACTGGTCCTTGCAGACTGTCTCCTTACAGACTGGCCATAACAGACTGGTCCTTACAGACTGGTCCTCACAGACTGTCTCTTTACAGACTGGCCTTTACAGACTGGTTCTGGAAAATCTGGGGCAATATAGAGGAACTAGGGTGTCATTTAAATGACTTGGTCAGCTAGGGGAAACACAAGGAAATGTACCTCACCTGTCAATCACAGCTAGCCGAGCCAGTGAGTAAAGTTCATTAGCACACAACCAGTTCAGAAACCATTTGACATGACTCCGATTTACCTGCAGGTCATATCTTCGGCAGGTTGTTTTTTTAGACCACAGCTAACCCGCTAACAGCTAACCCGCTAACAGCTAACCCCGCTAACAGCTAACCCTGCTAACAGCTAACCTCGCTAACAGCTAACCCCGCTAACAGCTAACCTCGCTAACAGCTAACCCCGCTAACAGCTAATGCCACTCACAGCTAATTCCCCTCACAATGCCTCTTAGCGCTATCCTCTTCTATGCTATCCTCTTCTATGCTATCCTCTTCTATGCTATCCTCTTCTATGCTATCCTCTTCTATGCTATCCTCTTCTATGCTATCCTCTTCTATGCTATCCTCTTCTATGCTATCCTCTTCTATGCTCTCGTAACCTCCTCAATGGTAACCTACACGTCATGGCATAACTCTAGATGAGAGTAGAGGACACCTGCAGCCCTGGGTCTTTATTTACTCTGCTTACAAACACACCCCAGAACACTGTTTATGAATGCAGATGGAGAGCACATGATGGTGTAAACAAGTGGGTTAAATAGCTCTCCATATCCTGCTCTCTTCCTCTCTCTCTCTTTGCCTTGCTCTATTATTTGCTCTATCCATGATACTTTATATTCTAACCCTACTCTTTCTCTCATTATCTTACTTTTTATCTTGTGTGTGGGTTAGGGTTAGGGGTTAGTGTTATGTGTGGGTTAGGGTTAGTGTTATGTGTGGGTTAGGGTTAGTGTTATGTTGACGTTGAGAGGGATAATGCCTGAGTAGTCTCTCCCACTTTCACCTTCTCTCTCTCACTCCCACTTTCACCTTCTCTCTCTCTCCCACTTTCACCTTCTCTCTCTCTCCCACTTTCACCTTCTCTCTCTCTCCCACTCTCACCTTCTCTCTCTCTCTCTCTCTCTCCCACTTTCACCTTCTCTCTCCCACTTTCACCTTCTCTCTCTCTCCCACTTTCACCTTCTCTCTCTCTCTCTCTCTCTCTCTCTCCCCACTTTCTCCTTCTCTCTCTCTCTCTCTCTCTCCCACTTTCACCTTCTCTCTCTCTCTCTCCCACTTTCACCTTCTCTCTCTCTCTCTCTCCCCACTTTCACCTTCTCTCTCTCTCTCCCAGTTTCACCTTATCTCTATCTCTCTCTCTCCCACTTTCCCCTTCTCTCTCTCTCTCCCACTTTCACCTTCTCTCTCTCTCTCCCACTTTCCCCTTCTCTCTCTCTCTCCCACTTTCACCTTCTCTCTATCTCTCTCCCACTTTCCCCATCTCTCTCTCTCCCACTTTCCCCTTCTCTCTATCTCTCTCTCTCCCCTTTCCCCTTCTCTCTATCTCTCTCTCTCTCCCTTTCCCCATCTCTCTCTCTCTCTCCCACTTTCCCCATCTCTCTATCTCTCTCTCTCCCACTTTCCCCTTCTCTCTATCTTTCCCACTTTCACCTTCTCTCTCTCTCTCTCCCACTTTCACCTTCTCTCTATCTCTCCCACTTTCACCTTCTCTCTATCTCTCTCTCTCCCACTTTCCCCATCTCTCTATCTCTCTCTCCCACTTTCCCCTTCTCTCTATCTTTCCCACTTTCACCTTCTCTCTCTCTCTCTCCCACTTTCACCTTCTCTCTATCTCTCCCACTTTCACCTTCTCTCTATCTCTCTCTCTCCCACTTTCACCTTCTCTCTATCTCTCTCTCTCCCACTTTCCACTTCTCTCTCTCTATCTCTCTCTGTGTCCCTCTCACATTCTCTCTCTCTCTTTTTATCTCTACTTTCCCTTCTGTATCTCTTCTCTCTCCCCATTCTCTCTTTATCTCTCCCTTTTTTTTTACTTCTCCAGTTGTGAATATCTTCCTTTCTATTTTTATGCACCAGTCCATTGCACTGCGCTCAACAAGGAAATTCTTCTTGAAGCATTTGACTATAAAATGTGACCGCGGAGGGGAGCGTGGAAGCCAGCCAGTCCTTTGGTATGGTAGGGTTTTGCCAACACATCTGTCCACGGACACGCCCTGTAATTAGAAGCAAGAGGAAACAGCGTCTTCTGATTATTTTCATCCTTCTGCATGCATGAGCACAAATCTGTCCTGTTGATATTGATGTGATAAGCAATGGACTAGTAAACACAGTGTACATAATGATGACGTATGTGAGAGGCTTTAGAGCTTGTCATGGGTGCACCTCAGAAAGTCTTCAAAGACAAGACAAAAACAAATACATGTAAGCTCTTTAATCAAAGCGATCTGTGACCTGCCACCTGCGACCTATGACCTGCGACCTACAACCTGGCTGAGTTGGAGGATGTCAACACCTACAAATATCATGGCGTTTGCCTTGACTGCTCACTCACTTTATTACCTGTACCGCCCTCCTGCAGTCGTAACCTAAATCCAGAGTCATTTATCCATATTCAGGCTTCCCTCTACTGCTGCTAAATATGCATTTGTAGAAAATGCCATTCTGCCAATATTTGACTTTAGATTTGCCAAGCTCCTCTATTAGTTAGATGTAATTTCCAGCTCTCCTATCTGCTTCCCAACCTCTGACCTTCTTCAACACTCATCTCTGTGACCTTTACACCCTGGATAATATGTCCTTAAACTCTACAGCAGACTCATTGGTAGCAAATTCAAGTCACTCTTTAGTAAATGTTTGCTTCGCTCACTTCGTAACTTCTGCCAGTCTAGTAAACGGTAACAATGACTGAAATGAGAGTGAACTGGACCTCTAAACACACTGTGTATGTGAGAGGACAGATGTGCGAAGGACAGATGTGCGTAGTGGGCAGTTGGTCTGACAGACCACTTGGACAGACATGCAGGTGTTAATAACCTGAACAGCAATCTAGTATCTATGTCACTATGATGCCAGCAGGGGTTCTCACCACAGGATAGCAGATGGTCTGAACCAGCGTAGCACATTGGAAAGAAAAACCAGGAGTCTGTGTTGGTCTGTGTAAGGTCTATAGTGTGTCTGTGTTTGTGCGTCTCAGCCAGGTCAGAACAGCCTGAGAACAGCCAGATCAGGACAGCCAGATCAGAACAGCCAGATCAGGACAGCCAGATTAGAACAGCCAGATCAGGACAGCCAGATCAGGACAGCCAGATCAGGACAGCCAGATTAGAACAGCCAGATCAGGACAGCCAGATCAGAACAGTCAGATCAGGACAGGACAGCCAGATTAGAACAGCCAGATCAGGACAGCCAGATCAGGACAGCCAGACCAGAACAGCCTGATCAGAACAGCCAGATCAGGACAGCCAGATCAGGACAGCCAGATCAGGACAGCCAGATTAGAACAGCCAGATCAGGACAGCCAGATCAGGACAGCCAGACCAGAACAGCCTGATCAGAACAGCCAGATCAGGACAGCCAGATCAGGACAGCCAGACCAGAACAGCCTGATCAGAACAGCCAGATCAGAACAGCCAGATCAGGACAGCCAGATCAGGACAGCCAGACCAGACTATCATGTCATCTTACTCAGGGTAGATAGATCCTCATCAGAGATACATACTGACATACTGCTCAATGCAACAGAACAAATTCACTTTAACAAGAGGTTAGAAAATCCCTGGCTTAAATCCACGCTTCCAATCCAGAGGTCCTATAGGAACCTGACGTTTTATTTTACCATTAAATGTTTTTCCAAGAAGTCCTCAACAAACCATTGTTCTTAAGGGTTCCGCGATTCACTACTTATTTTAACTCTGTATTGGACATTTGATTTATTTAGTGATCATTAATTAAATGTTTTTTTCTTCATTGAATCCTAATCTGTTTTTTCACCTCCTATTTTCTACTCCCGCTCCTCTCTCACCTCCATCGCCTCCTCTCCTCCTGACTGTCTTCTTCCCTCTCTCTCTTCCTCCTCTCCTCCTGACTGTCTTCTTCCCTCTCTCATCTCCTCTTTTCCTCTCCTCCTGACTGTCTTCTTCCCTCTCTCTCTTCCTCCTCTCCTCCTGACTGTCTTCTTCCCTCTCTCTTCCTCCTCTCCTCCTGACTGTCTTCTTCCCTCTCTCTCTTCCTCCTCTCCTCCTGACTGTCTTCTTCCCTCTCTCTCTTCCTCCTCTCCTCCTGACTGTCTTCTTCCCTCTCTCTCTTCCTCCTCTCCTCCTGACTGTCTTCTTCCCTGTCCTGTCTCCTCTTTTCTTCCATTCTTCTCTCCTCTACCCCAGTCTATTATTTTCATAAGGGACCATAACGCAGTTGGTCAGGAGGTCTCTGGCTATATCGACTACTCTCACAGACTGAAGACTGAGGACTTTGAACCGTATTTTAGTGGAAAGAAGAGGCTTCTGCCAAGACCTACAGATTTAAGGTGAGCCCACATCTCATTGGAATTCAGCCGCACTTCACTGTGTGTTAGGCTGGACCGGAGGTGAGCTGGATTTGACGAGGTTTGAAGGGTGAGGAAAGCTTTCTCTCTCTGGAATTAAAGATCCACAGCGTTGATGTGAGTTTGTGTGAGAGGCCAGTCAAAGGGTCTGGACCCGACAGGAGCTAAAGAAAGAATCTGTGGTCATTGGCAGGTCCAGCATCAGTGGTTGTGGCTAAAGTCACCAACTAGTCTCACTTAGAAAAGCCTTTCCTTGTTCTGGTACTTCAGCGTCTCACCATCCAAATGAACTTGAGCACATCAGAGATACATCAGTACATCTGGTAGAACCAATATCTGACTGACTTGAGCACATCAGAGATACATCAGTACATCTGGTGGAACCAATATCTGACTGACTTGAGCACATCAGAGATACATCAGTACATCTGGTGGAACCAATATCTGACTGACTTGAGCACATCAGAGATACATCAGTACATCTGGTGGAACCAATATCTGACTGACTTGAGCACATCAGAGATACATCAGTACATCTGGTGGAACCAATATCTGACTGACTTGAGCACATCAGAGATACATCAGTACATCTGGTGGAACCAATATCTGACTGACTTGAGCACATCAGAGATACATCAGTACATTTGGTAGAACCAATATCTGACTAACTTGAGCACATCAGGGGTACGTCAGTACATCTGGTGGAACCAATATCTGACTGACTTGAGCACATCAGAGATACGTCAGTACATCTGGTAGAACCAATATCTGACTAACTTGAGCACATCAGGGGTACTTCAGTACATCTGGTAGAACCAATATCTGACTAACTTGAGCACATCAGAGATACATCAGTACATCTGGTAGAACCAATATCTGACTGACTTGAGCACATCAGAGATACGTCAGTACATCTGGTAGAACCAATATCTGACTGACTTGAGCACATCAGAGATACATCAGTACATCTGGTAGAACCAATATCTGACTGACTTGAGCACATCAGAGATACATCAGTACATCTGGTGGAACCAATATCTGACTGACTTGAGCACATCAGAGATACATCAGTACATCTGGTAGAACCAATATCTGACTGACTTGAGCACATCAGGGGTACGTCAGTACATCTGGTAGAACCAATATCTGACTGACTTGAGCAAATCAGAGATACATCAGTACATCTGGTAGAACCAATATCTGACTAACTTGAGCACATCAGAGATACATCAGTACATCTGGTGGAACCAATATCTGACTAACTTGAGCACATCAGAGATACATCAGTACATCTGGTGGAACCAATATCTGACTAACTTGAGCACATCAGAGATACATCAGTACATCTGGTGGAACCAATATCTGACTAACTTGAGCACATCAGAGATACATCAGTACATCTGGTGGAACCAATATCTGACTGACTCTTTAACTCTCTCCCATTTAACTATCCCCTGTTTAACTCTCTCCCCTACCTCCTCCTCTCTCCCCCCACCTCCTCCTCTCTCCCCTACCTACTCCTCTCTCTCTCTCTCCCCCCCTCTCTCCCCCACTCTCTCCCTCTCTCCTCCACTCTCCCCCTCTCTCCTCTCTCCCCCTCTCTCTCCCCTACCTCCTCCTCTCTCCCCTACCTCCTCCTCGCTCTCCCCTACCTCCTCCTCTCTCCCCCTACCTCCTCCTCTCTCCTCCTCTCCCCCTGTCTCCTCTCCCCCTCTCTCCCCTACCTCCTCCTCTCTCCCCCTCTCTCCCCTACCTCCTCCTCTCTCCCCCTACCTCCTCCTCTCTCCCCCCACCTCCCCCTCACCCTCCGTTGGGAACAATAATCCTCAGTGTGTGTGGTTGCCACTAAGAGAGACCAGATGTTGGATTCTCTCTCTGCCCACTCAGGGCTGCACCACAGAACAGTCCAAATGGTACCCTATCCCCCACCTAGGGCACTACTTCTGACAGCCATGTGGAATAGGGTACGTTTGGGACCCAGAACAAGCACAGATTCCAAGCTGCCACTCTCCAGGCTTCTTCCAGACCCTTAGAGGTATCTGGGTTCAGCTATAATCATGTGGATGGATGAAGCAGTCAGCCAGTGGAGAGGTCTGTGGTGGGGCCAGGCTGTTGATAGGAAGGAATCTATTTATGGTGTTTGTGCAATGAAAAGCAAACAGTTTAGACTATTGTATCTACGTTTAATGGAAACTAATTGACACTGACACCAGCTGCCTTGGCAGTGTAAATGTGAGTGTGAATGGGGACTGTGTATAACTGGTGTAGAGTGTGAATGGGGACTGTGTATAACTGGTATAGAGTGTGAATGGGGACTGTGTATAACTGGTGTAGAGTGTGAAAGGGGACTGTGTATAACTGGTGTAGAGTGTGAATGGGGACTGTGTGTAACTGGTGTAGAGTGTGAATGGGGACTGTGTGTAACTGGTGTAGAGTGTGAATGGGTACTGTGTGTAACTGGTGTAGAGTGTGAATGGGTACTGTGTATAACTGGTGTAGAGTGTGAATGGGGACTGTGTGTAACTGGTGTAGAGTGTAAATGGGGACTGTGTATAACTGGTGTAGAGTGTGAATGGGGACTGTGTATAACTGGTGTAGAGTGTGAATGGGGACTGTGTATAACTGGTGTAGAGTGTAAATGGGGACTGTGTATAACTGGTGTAGAGTGTGAATGGGGACTGTGTATAACTGGTGTAGAGTGTGAATGGGGACTGTGTATAACTGGTGTAGAGTGTGAATGGGGACTGTGTATAACTGGTGTAGAGTGTGAATGGGGACTGTGTATAACTGGTGTAGAGTGTGAATGGGGACTGTGTATAACTGGTGTAGAGTGTGAATGGGGACTGTGTATAACTGGTGTAGAGTGTGAATGGGGACTGTGTATAACTGGTGTAAAGTGTGAATGGGGACTGTGTATAACTGGTGTAGAGTGTAAATAGGGACTGTGTATAACTGGTGTAGAGTGTGAATGGGGACTGTGTATAACTGGTGTAAAGTGTGAATGGGGACTGTGTATAACTGGTGTAGAGTGTGAATGGGGGCTGTGTATAACTGGTGTAGAGTGTCAATGGGGACTGTGTTTAACTGGTGTAGAGTGTGAATGGGGACTGTGTATAACTGGTGTAGAGTGTGAATGGGGACTGTGTATAACTGGTGTAAGACATTTGTAAATAATGTTACAAATCAGAGAAGAAATATGTTTTTACGGATTTCTGCAGATTCATAGCTACAAATAAATATAACATGTAATTTTTATTAGCATTTTTTCATATTGGACACCTGTTCTTGAATGCTTTCTCCTTTCTTCATCGATAGAACGACTGCTCACTGTATCAGATTCAGCTAAAACACCCTTATTATCAACCATGTAATTGTTATGTAATGGCTTGAGTGTGGCCATATAACCGTGGCCATATAACCGTGGCCATATAACCGTGGCCATATAACTGTGGCCTTATTCCAAATGGAAAGCAGCCTTGTAAAATCCACCCAAGCTGTTCCTTGTATGGTTATTGCAGGTGGAAGCTATCCAGACTGATAAGATTAAATCACTACAGTGGGCGCTGCTCTATCTGTGTATATGACTGGTGTTGTCCTATTGTAAGAAAGGAGAGCAGGTATGATGAATCACAGGGAATCACAGGGAATCAGAAGGGAATCACAGGGAATCACAGGGAATCCGAAGGGAATCAGAGGCTTGATGTGGGGTTAAGAGTCTCCTCAGGGGTCCAGATAGAGTAACATACCTATTGTAAAGTTCCTCAGGGCTCAGTATATTGACAGGTAATGTATAAGGACCTATTGTAAAGTTCCTCAGGGCTCAGTATATTGACAGGTAATGTATAAAGACATATTGTAAAGTTCCTCAGGGCTCAGTATATTGACTGGTAATGTATAAAGACATATTGTAAAGTTCCTCAGGGCTCAGTATATTGACTGGTAATGTATAAGGACATATTGTAAAGTTCCTCAGGGCTCTGTATATTGACAGGTAATGTATAAGGACATATTGTAAAGTTCCTCAGGCCTCAGTAGATGGACGGGTCATAGTTGCCAACCAGGTTATCACCCTTTATTGGGAACAAGGTTTCTGGCCAAGTAATAACCGGTTTTCGACTGTATAATGTTCAACAAATTCCCTATATTGTGTAGATGGAACCTATAGTGAGTACTCTTATCTACTGGGCCAGTGCTTTACAGAATACAAGTGTTTAGTACTGTAACAATCTGGACCAATTATGTTGCATTTTCTGTTTACTTACAGTCAACCATGTTCAGTGTTAAAATATCTTTCTACATCTGTCCTATTTTTTTAACCCAGCGGTGTACCATGGCATAAAAGTGGTCTACCCAAAAATGTTAATTGCTATGTGGCATTTCAGTATAAATAGTCACCAAACAGGCTGTCAGAGAAATGAGAGGATGAGTCAATGTGCAGAAGGAGTCGTAGACAATAGCATGTTAGCATTTCAATTTAAATACCCTAGTGTGCTGAGTCGCTTGTGCCTGGTAGCTGGAGACCAGGGGCCTCATTTATAGTCCTGTAGTTGTGTGCTGAGTCGCTTGTGCCTGGTAGCTGGAGACCAGGGGCCGCATTTATAGTCCTGTAGTTGTGTGCTGAGTCCTGTTTAGTTGTAGTTGTGTGCTGTCGCTTGTGCCTGGTAGTTGGAGACCAGGGGCCGCATTTATAGTCCTGTAGTTGTGCCTGGCCTGGTAGTTGGAGACCAGGGGCCGGTCCTGTAGTTGTGTGCTGAGTCGCTTGTGCCTGGTAGTTGGAGACCAGGGGCCGCATTTATAGTCCTGTAGTTGTGTGCTGAGTCGCTTGTGCCTGGTAGCTGGAGACCAGGGGCCGCATTTATAGTCCTGTAGTTGTGTGCTGAGTCGCTTGTGCCTGGTAGTTGGAGACCAGGGGCCGCATTTATAGTCCTGTAGTTGTGTGCTGAGTCGCTTGTGCCTGGTAGTTGGAGACCAGGGGCCGCATTTATAGTCCTGTAGTTGTGTGCTGAGTCGCTTGTGCCTGGTAGCTGGAGACCAGGGGCCTCATTTATGAATCTTTGCGTCTAAAGACTAAATCATTTCTAAAAAGATATTCTGCCAAACAGCTACAATATGTAAAACCTGTGCTGTAAAGATATTCTGTCAAACTGCTAACAATGTGTCCCAATGCTTCATCTAGAACATACAGTTCGTTGATCACACAGTGTACTGAAGAGCCTATCACATAACTATGAAACATTACCACTTATCAACCTATTTCAAACCAAATGTAGCCCCTGTTGTAATGCTTGTGATTATGTTTTCACTTTATGTCTCGTTAAGCTTCTACAACTGGGAGACTCAGGCATCCACATCTAACACCAGCCCCAACTATCTGGTGATGTCTGAGAACTCCAGTGGTCTACTGTTCATGAACAAGATGGACAGAAAGATCCTCAACGTTGATCCTAAGGTAACAGTCCCAATACAGGCGGAGTAGAGCAGATCAGACTGTCTAGTAAACAGAACAACCAACAACCACCCCAGAATGGCACTGCCCAGTACAGTACTGTCCAACCCAGTATAGTACAGGCATTGGTTTAGAACAGCTGTACTCTAGTCCACTTCTATTCCTGGGTAAGTGTGGGCCGGCTCAGATATGGCAGCCCGCGTGGACTTGTTCACTTCTAGGCAAACATCTGATGCAGAACAATCACATCAATCACATGAAACACATCAAACACACAGCCGCAGTTAAATGACTTGTTTCTAGATCACTATCAGATCTACCATGACTGTTGTGTCTGCTCAGGACAAACATCTGGAGTCTTTGGCATGTTTAGGAGTCATTTTATTCATGTTTAGGAGTCATTTTATTCATGTTTAGGAGTCATTTTATTCATGTTTAGGAGTCATTTTACTCATGTTTAGGAGTCATTTTATTCATGTTTAGGAGTCATTTTACTCATGTTTAGGAGTCATTTTATTCATGTTTAGGAGTCATTTTATTCATGTTTAGGAGTCATTTTACTCATGTTTAGGAGTCATTTTACTCATGTTTAGGAGTCATTTTATTCATGTTTAGGAGTCATTTTATTCATGTTTAGGAGTCATTTTACTCATGTTTAGGAGTCATTTTATTCATGTTTAGGAGTCATTTTATTCATGTTTAGGAGTCATTTTACTCATGTTTAGGAGTCATTTTACTCATGTTTAGGAGTCATTTTACTCATGTTTAGGAGTGATAGAATCACTTTTTCTCTCAATGTTTTGAGGTGCTTTCCAGTTAATGAATTCACAGTTTTTTATATTGGTTAGAAGATAAAACATGTAGAGAACATCCTCTATGACTCCTCTAAAGATATTATTAGATTTGGAGAACGAAGCTGTTTCCATGTAGCACGTCCAGATATCTACATACTCGGAGGCTGCAGGTTCTGAACGGTAGAACCATGAGCAATTCTCTGGCATTCATGTCCAGTTTTCTGAGCTGTGTTTGAAGCTTGTAAGATGCAAACAAACCAACAATAAAACAAGTACATTAAGTTAATTGAATAATCAAGGAAACTGATATTCCATTTGTTTGTGTAGTCTTCACCCACTCTGGGTTTTCTCTGTAACTCAATACCTTCTCTTTTCAGGCCATACCAGGTGACAACTCCTCCAGAACTCCACTCCAGTCGAGTTTGTACGTCCAAGTCGTCATTTACGACCACATCACCCGCAAGCAAACCCTAACCAGTGAGACCTAACTCACTCCACCTCCACCTGGTTCTACCACACACCAATATAACCAGTGAGACCTAACTCACTCCACCTCCACCTGGTTCTACCACACACCAATATAACCAGTGAGACCTAACTCACTCCACCTCCACCTGGTTCTACCACACACCAATATAACCAGTGAGACCTAACTCACCCCACCTGGTTCTACCACACCCCAATATAACCAGTGAGACCTAACTCACTCCACCTGGTTCTACCACACACCAATATAACCAGTGAGACCTAACTCACTCCACCCCACCTGGTTCTACCACACACCAATATAACCAGTGAGACCTAACTCACTCCACCTCACCTGGTTCTACCACACACCAATATAACCAGTGAGACCTAACTCACTCCACCTCCACCTGGTTCTACCACACACCAATATAACCAGTGAGACCTAACTCACCCCACCTGGTTCTACCACACCCCAATATAACCAGTGAGACCTAACTCACCCCACCTGGTTCTACCACACCCCAATATAACCAGTGAGACCTAACTCACTCCACCCCACCTGGTTCTACCACACACCAATATAACCAGTGAGACCTAACTCACTCCACCTGGTTCTACCACACACCAATATAACCATTGAGACCTAACTCACTCCACCCCACCTGGTTCTACCACACACCAATATAACCAGTGAGACCTAACTCACTCCACCTCACCTGATTCTACCACACACCAATATAACCAGTGAGACCTAACTCACTCCACCTCACCTGGTTCTACCACACACCAATATAACCAGTGAGACCTAACTCACTCCACCTCCACCTGGTTCCACCACACACCAATATGACCACACACCAATATGACCACACACCAATATGGCCACACACCAATATGACCACATTGGAACGTACTGGAAGTTTCTATTTGGTGTAATAAAGTTTTTTTTGTTACTGATTCACTGCTTTTTGATGTCAGTCTTTTCATTTGTGTTTGTTAAACTGATGATGTGTCCTTACAATTCTCTAGTTAGCTGTGTAGTGTAGTAGTTAACTGTGTTGTAGTAGTTAACTGTGTTGTAGTAGTTAACTGTGGTGTAGTAGTGTAGCGTAGTAGTTAACTGTGTTGTAGTATTGTAGCGTATTAATGAGCTGTGTTGTAGTAGTGTAGCGTATTAATGAGCTGTGTTGTAGGAGTGTAGCGTATTAATGAGCTGTGTTGTAGTAGTGTAGCGTATTAATGAGCTGTTTTGTAATAGTGTAGCGTGTTAATGAGCTGTGTTGTAGTAGTGTAGCGTATTAATGAGCTGTGTTGTAGTAGTGTAGCGTATTAATGAGCTGTGTTGTAGTAGTGTAGCGTATTAATGAGCTGTGTTGTAGTAGTGTAGCGTATTAATGAGCTGTGTTGTAGTAGTGTAGCGTATTAATGAGCTGTGTTGTAGTAGTGTAGCGTGTTAATGAGCTGTGTTGTAGTAGTGTAGCGTATTAATGAGCTGTGTTGTAGTAGTGTAGTGTATTAATGAGCTGTGTTGTAGTAGTATAGCGTGTTAATGAGCTGTGTTGTAGTAGTGTAGCGTATTAATGAGCTGTGTTGTAGTAGTGTAGCGTATTAATGAGCTGTGTTGTAGTAGTGTAGCGTATTAATGAGCTGTGTTTTAGTAGTGTAGTAATTAACTCTGAGGTAGTAGTGTAGCGTAGTAGTTAACTCTGTTGTAGTAGTGTAGCGTAGTAGTTAACTGTGTTGTAGTAGTGTAGCGTAGTAGTTAACTGTGTTGTAGTAGTGTAGCGTAGTAGTTAACTGTGTTGTAGTAGTGTAGCGTAGTAGTTAACTGTGTTGTAGTAGTGTAGCGGAGTGGTGTGTGTAGGGGGCTGGTGTGTGTGTGTGTAGGGGGCTGGTGTGTGTAGGGGGCTGGTGTGTGTGTGTGTGTGTAGGGGGCTGGTGTGTGTGTGTGTGTAGGGGGCTGGTGTGTGTGTGTGTGTGTGTGTAGGGGGCTGGTGTGTGTAGGGGGCTGGTGTGTGTGTGTGTGTAGGGGGCTGGTGTGTGTGTAGGGGGCTGGTGTGTGTGTGTGTGTGTAGGGGGGCTGGTGTGTGTGTGTGTGTGTGTGTGTGTGTGTGTGTGTTAGGGGGCTGGTGTGTGTAGGGGGCTGGTGTGTGTGTGTGTGTGTGTGTAGGGGGGCAGCATTCGGATCGCACAGTGCAGGATGCGTGTGCTTAGTTCTATTGAACTGGTCTAAATAGGGTAGAGAGCCTTTAATACCCGGGAATAAGCCCTCCATACAGCACCGTGCGGTCCAGACATGCGCGTTTATCAAGTACGTTTCACACGTCAACTGGAGAGACTTATTAGGTCCGTTATTCATTACCACTGTTTTAAAAAAGACCACTAAAATAGTCTACGCACATATTGCCAAAGATACTTCATTACAATAACCAGGTTGTGAGGATACTCAGATGTGTCCTGGAGTATATAGCCGGTATATATAGCCGGTATATATAGCCGGTATCACCAAGCACAACATGCTTCACCTTCATTGAAAGCTGAGCTGAGGAGTGATTGGCTGTGGATACAGAGATCTGCCCAGATCTGAACCAAATGAGCTATTACATGTAACTGAGAGGTGGGACATCTGATTCAGTCAACCCAGAGACTGGACGATAACTTATAGGACATCACTTTTAACAGACATGTTACAGGTCGACAGGTTAATCGCAAAATTATTATTATACACCAACTTTTCTTTATTTTTATGAATTAAGTGTTCAGATCCTCCGGATATTAGATATTTTTTAGAGTGGATCTCCGGGTGATGACCAGGATTTGACCAGCAGGTTATATTATATATATTATTTTATTATATATTATACTGGTGTCAGTGGGACTATGACTCCCTGTTCCCGGGTGGTTCTGCTGTGGGTCGGGTGGACCTGCCTGTGTGCTGGATATGGAGAAATGATTAAAGATCATCTGACTGATTTGAAACGGACTATTGATCCTGGACACTCAACTGGATCCCAGTGGGTCAGAGACCAGAACCAGGACCTGTTATTACAGGATACAGTGACGGAACATATGCAGATGCTTTATGCTCAATACAACCGAGAGGGAGTTCCTCTGAATGACGGGAATACGGTCCGCAGTATTAAAGCACACTGGGGTAGGTATCTATATGTATGTATCTATGTGTATGTATCACTGGGGTATGTATCTATATGTATGTATCACTGGGGTATGTATCTATATGTATGTATCACTGGGGTATGTATCTATATGTATGTATCACTGGGGTATGTATCTATATGTATGTATCTATATGTAGGTATCTATATAGGATATGTATCTATATGTATGTATCACTGGGGTATATATGTATGTATCACTGGGGTATGTATCTATATGTATGTATCACTGGGGTATATATGTATGTATCACTGGGGTATGTATCTATATGTATGTATCTATATGTAGGTATCTATATGTATATATCCGTGCTGTGTATATGTATATATGCCTGGTTTAAGAAAACACCTGTTAGTGTAAACCCCAGTATATGAAACACCTAATCCGTGACACAGACGCACTGCTGTGGGGTAAAATGATTCATATGGAAAGGATTTAGACAGCATTTATCATTTACATTTTATTTATATATATTTATATTTATATATGCACCTATTCCTCAGGTCCGAATTCGAACATACAATATGAATACAGCTTTATGTGTGATTTACCTGCACATTTTTTTACGCTTGTCAAAGTTGGACATTTGTATAAACTTTGCCTATTTAATATTATATTTAAACATTTCAGAAGTTGTTAAGTGGTTTGTCATATATTACTGCTGACATGGTACAGACTGGCAGTCAGTCCATACACGAGGAAACACTGCCTCCTGCTGGAACATTTAGAGAATGCAGAGAATTTGTGTGATGGGCAATGGTGGAGCCCACTGTGTTTGACTTGTGTAGACATGTAGTTATGAGAACAATATGAGGACAGGAACAGAGGTAAGGGCTTGTGTTAGAACAATATGAGGACAGGAACAGAGGTAAGGGCTTGTGTTAGAACAATATGAGGACAGGAACAGAGGTAAGACCTTGGGTTAGAACAATATTAGGACAGGAACAGAAATAAGAGCTTGGGTTAGAACAATATGAGGACAGGAACAGAGGTAAGGGCTTGTGTTAGAACAATATGAGGACAGGAACAGAGGTAAGGGCTTGTGTTAGAACAATATGAGGACAGGAACAGAGGTAAGACCTTGGGTTAGAACAATATTAGGACAGGAACAGAAATAAGAGCTTGGGTTAGAACAATATGAGGACAGGAACAGAGGTAAGGGCTTGTGTTAGAACAATATGAGGACAGGAACAGAGGTAAGGGCTTGTGTTAGAACAATATGAGGACAGGAACAGAGGTAAGGGCTTGTGTTAGAACAATATGAGGACAGGAACAGAGGTAAGGGTTTGTGTTAGAACAATATGAGGACAGGAACAGAGGTAAGACCTTGGGTTCGAACAATATGAGGACAGGAACAGAAATAAGAGCTTGGGTTAGAACAATATGATGACAGGAACAGAGGTAAGGGCTTGGGTTAGAACCTGGTATAAGGTGGGTTCCGAAACATTTTTCTGTGCTCATTATTTTCTGATTCACCTGTTCATCTCTCAGGCACCATGAACAACCAGCAGCTCCAGATGTTTAACCTGACCTCCCTGTCCAGATCTGAAGCTGTCCTGTCAGCCACTCTACACTATTATGTAGGGGAACCCCAGAACAGGACGCAGATCCCCGGCTGCAGCCAAAATGGGCCCCGACCCAGGAGCTGTGGAGCCCCGCCTCCTGCCCGACACAAAGGCCGGAGACACATCCAGATGGTTGTCTGGAGCTTCTCCTCTGTGGGGAACCGCAGCAGGACGCTGGGACGGTTTGTCATCAATGTGTCTGACAGGGACTTTATCTCCTGGCAGTGGAAGGATATTACCCGTGTGGTGAACCAGGCGAAGCGCCACGATGAACTGCTAATCGGGATAGACGTGACATCTCAGCCCGGGTCTCGGACCTGGAAGCAGCTCTTCTCTAACCATTCCCCTTACATTCTGGTGTATGCCAACGACTCAGCCATCTCAGAGGCCCAAAGTGTCGTATCGACCCTGCAGAGGCATCAGAGGCACACGACGACCGCGACAACCAGAGGCGATGGGACGTTGGCCCCGGGCATCCGTCAACTAAGGCGGCACCCCGGAAATAACACAGTAGTGACACCTCACAGAGTCCGGCGCTCAGCTAACGTCCTCCTCCCTCTCCAGAACAATGAGCTGCCGGGACCGGAGTACCCGTATGACACCCTGGGCTGGGACGACACCAGCCCCTACCAACCCCAGGAAAACAAACCGCCCCGGCGACCGAGGAAAAAGCAGCGCGTGAAGAACCAAAGGCAGGAAGGCAAGATGGCCTTGCTGCAGTTTGATGAACAGACGATTAAAAAGGCTCGTAAGAAGCAGTGGAACGTGCCACGGAACTGTGCCCGGCGCTACCTGAAGGTGGACTTCGCAGACATCGGCTGGAGCGAGTGGATTATATCGCCCAAGTCTTTTGACGCCTTCTACTGTTCAGGGACATGCCAGTTCCCCATGCCTAAGGTACGTCATTATGTCACGATATGATAGACCACGGTGTGTTGTCAGGGACATGCCTAAGGTACGTCGTTATGTCACGATATGATAGACCACGGTGTGTTGTCAGGGACATGCCTAAAGTACGTCATTATGTCACGATATTATAGACCACGGTGTGTTGTCAGGGACATGCCTAAGGTACGTCGTTATGTCACGATATGATAGACCACGGTGTGTTGTCAGGGACATGCCTAAGGTACGTCATTATGTCACGATATGATAGACCACTGTGTGTTGTCAGGGACATGCCTAAGGTACGTCGTTATGTCACGATATGATAGACCACGGTGTGTTGTCAGGGACATGCCTAAGGTACGTCATTATGTCACGATATGATAGACCACGGTGTGTTGTCAGGGACATGCCTAAGGTACGTCATTATGTCACGATATGATAGACCACTGTGTGTTGTCAGGGACATGCCTAAGGTACGTTGTTATGTCACGATATGATAGACCACGGTGTGTTGTCAGGGACATGCCTAAGGTACGTCATTATGTCACGATATGATAGACCACTGTGTGTTGTCAGGGACATGCCTAAGGTACGTCATTATGTCACGATATGATAGACCACGGTGTGTTGTCAGGGACATGCCTAAGGTACGTCATTATGTCACGATATGATAGACCACTGTGTGTTGTCAGGGACATGCCTAAGGTACGTCATTATGTCACGATATGATAGACCACTGTGTGTTGTCAGGGACATGCCTAAGGTACGTCGTTATGTCACGATATGATAGACCACTGTGTGTTGTCAGGGACATGCCTAAGGTACGTCATTATGTCACGATATGATAGACCACGGTGTGTTGTCAGGGACATGCCTAAAGTACGTCATTATGTCACGATATGATAGACCACGGTGTGTTGTCAGGGACATGCCTAAGGTACGTCATTATGTCACGATATGATAGACCACTGTGTGTTGTCAGGGACATGCCTAAGGTACGTTGTTATGTCACGATATGATAGACCACGGTGTGTTGTCAGGGACATGCCTAAGGTACGTCATTATGTCACGATATGATAGACCACTGTGTGTTGTCAGGGACATGCCTAAGGTACGTCATTATGTCACGATATGATAGACCACGGTGTGTTGTCAGGGACATGCCTAAGGTACGTCATTATGTCACGATATGATAGACCACGGTGTGTTGTCAGGGACATGCCTAAGGTACGTCATTATGTCACGATATGATAGACCACGGTGTGTTGTCAGGGACATGCCTAAGGTACGTCATTATGTCACGATATGATAGACCACTGTGTGTTGTCAGGGACATGCCTAAGGTACGTCATTATGTCACGATATGATAGACCACGGTGTGTTGTCAGGGACATGCCTAAGGTACGTCATTATGTCACGATATGATAGACCACTGTGTGTTGTCAGGGACATGCCTAAGGTACGTCATTATGTCACGATATGATAGACCACTGTGTGTTGTCAGGGACATGCCTAAGGTACGTCGTTATGTCACGATATGATAGACCACTGTGTGTTGTCAGGGACATGCCTAAGGTACGTCATTATGTCACGATATGATAGACCACGGTGTGTTGTCAGGGACATGCCTAAAGTACGTCATTATGTCACGATATGATAGACCACGGTGTGTTGTCAGGGACATGCCTAAGGTACGTCATTATGTCACGATATGATAGACCACTGTGTGTTGTCAGGGACATGCCTAAGGTACGTTGTTATGTCACGATATGATAGACCACGGTGTGTTGTCAGGGACATGCCTAAGGTACGTCATTATGTCACGATATGATAGACCACGGTGTGTTGTCAGGGACATGCCTAAGGTACGTCATTATGTCACGATATGATAGACCACTAGGTTTTGTAGCGGTCATCTGGTCCAGTGTTATCACACAGGGGTTTAAACTTCAGACGTAGCACTAAATTCATCATGTCAACACATCTTTAAACCATTGATCACGGGAATCAGGCAAGCTAGTCTAGTGTTTCCATTGAATGTTTAAACATCTGAGTAGTGGTTTTAAAAGTCCTTCTACATGACAGAATTGAAGACCGGTTTGGTCTGTCATTAGGTGTCAACGATTGCGTTTGTGTGTAATTATTTAGGGTTCATCATTTTGACCTCAAGGCTTGAGGCCTCTCTGTAGGAACCCTTAGTCACCAGAGGATCTGATGTATCCAGCCTATATCCTTAACCCTTAGTCACCAGAGGATCTGATGTATCCAGCCTATATCCTTAACCCTTAGTCACCAGAGGATCTGATGTATCCAGCCTATATCCTTAACCCTTAGTCACCAGAGGATCTGATGTATCCAGCCTATATCCTTAACCCTTAGTCACCAGAGGATCTGATGTATCCAGCCTATATCCTTAACCCTTAGTCACCAGAGGATCTGATGTATCCAGCCTATATCCTTAACCCTTAGTCACCAGAGGATCTGATGTATCCAGCCTATATCCTTAACCCTTAGTCACCAGAGGATCTGATGTATCCAGCCTATATCCTTAACCCTTAGTCACCAGAGGATCTGATGTATCCAGCCTATATCCTTAACCCTTAGTCACCAGAGGATTTGGAACTAGCCCACCACTCATGCAAGTACATATGCTGAAGTCATGTTAGGAGAGCTGGACCGACTGAAGCTGAGATGAACTCTCTCTTTACCTGCCTCCCATCAGTCCTTCATCAATCCAATGTATAGAACATTGTGCTATCTCTTCTTATTTGGACCAGGTGTTCGTCTCTTGAACATAGGATCAATATTGTTTTTATTTGACAGTAATATTGTTCTTCTCCCCCAGTCAGTGAAGCCGTCCAACCACGCCACTATCCAGAGCATTGTGAGAGCGGTTGGTTTAGTGCCAGGTGTTCCTGAGCCCTGCTGTGTTCCAGAGCAGATGTCTTCCCTCTCCATCCTGTTCTTCGACGAGGACAATAATGTGGTTCTTAAAGTCTACCCCAACATGACAGTGGAGTCCTGTGCTTGTAGATAGGAACAGAAAGCCCACCCACAGAGACACCAATAACACATTCTCTCCCTCACCCGTCTCCCTCACCTGTCTCCCTCACCTGTCTCCCTCACCTGTCTCCCTCACCCGTCTCCCTCACCCGTCTCTCTCAACCGTCTCCCTCACCCGTCTCCCTCACCCGTCTCCCTCACCTGTCTCCCTTACCCGTCTCCCTTACCCGTCTCCCTCACCCGTCTCCCTCACCCGTCTCTCTCAACCGTCTCCCTCACCCGTCTCCCTCACCCGTCTCCCTCACCCGTCTCCCTCACCCGTCTCCCTCACCCGTCTCCCTCACCCGTCTCCCTCACCCGTCTCCCTCACCTGTCTCCCTCACCCGTCTCCCTTACCCGTCTCCCTTACCCGTCTCCCTCACCCGTCTCCCTCACCCGTCTCCCTCACCCGTCTCCCTCACCGTCTCCCTCACCCGTCTCCCTCACCCGTCTCCCTCACCCGTCTCCCTCACCCGTCTCCCTCACCCGTCTCCCTCACCCGTCTCCCTCACCCGTCTCCCTCACCCGTCTCCCTCACCCGTCTCCCTCACCCGTCTCCCTCACCCGTCTCCCTCACCCGTCTCCCTGCCTGTCTCCCTTACCTGTCTCCCTGCCTGTCTCCCTCACCAGTTTCTATATGTCATCAGAATGGAATAACATGTATACATGGAGACATCTCTGTGTCCCATCTCACATCTCACATCTCACATCTCCGTCTCCCTCACCCGTCTCCCTCACCCGTCTCCCTCACCCGTCTCCCTCACCCGTCTCCCTCACCCGTCTCCCTCACCCGTCTCCCTCTCTGTGCTGCAGGATGAAGGATTTTACAGTTTTGCTCTAGAAGGACATATTGGATCTAAATGGTGATGAGAAGGTTGGTTGCTAAATCGTTTCTGGACTGGACTCTGTATTAGAAGCTTCAAGCATCTCCTTCACCCTCATAATCATCTTCATCATGACTTCTTATCTGTTTGAACACAGTAAACCGGGAGGACTGACTGACTTTATTAATAACTGTTTGATGATCAGGTGTGTGTCAATTGTGTGTGTCAGGTGTGTATCAGGTGTGTTTGTCAGGTGTGTTTGTCAGGTGTGTTTGTCAGGTGTGTGCGTGTGTCAGGTGTGTGTGTCAGGTGTGTGTGTCAGGTGTGTGTGTCAGGTGTGTGTGTGTGTGTGTCAGGTGTGTGTGTCAAGTGTGTGTCAGGTGTTTGTCAGGTGTGTGTGTCAGGTGTGTGTCTCAGGTGTGTGTGTCAGTAGTATGTCAGGTATCAGGTGTGTGTCTCAGGTGTGTGTGTCAGGTGTATGTCAGGTATCAGGTGTGTGTGTGTCAGGTGTGTGTGTCAGGTGTGTGTGTGTGTGTGTGTCAGGTGTGTGTGTCAGGTGTGTGTCAGGTGTGTGTGTCAGGTGTGTTTGTGTGTCAGGTGTGTGTGTGTGTGTGTGTCAGGTGTGTGTGTGTCAGGTGTGTGTGTGTGTGTCAGGTGTGTGTGTGTGTCAGGTGTGTGTGTGTCAGGTGTGTGTGTGTCAGGTGTGTGTGTCAGGTGTGTGTGTGTGTCAGGTGTGTGTGTCAGGTGTGTGTGTCAGGTGTGTGTGTGTGTGTCAGGTGTGTGTGTCAGGTGTGTGTGTGTCAGGTGTGTGTGTGTGTGTCAGGTGTGTTTGTGTGTCAGGTGTGTGTGTCAGGTGTGTGTGTCAGGTGTGTAGTATGTCCTCAGACAGGGGTGACTGTTTCCAGATGTGTTGCTGTACACAACTTATGGCTCCTCCCTCCACATCACCCCAGGCCCCTCCTCTTCCTCCCCAGTCTGTTCTGCATGACTACGTGTTTCAGTATATATTTAAATGTCCCTACTATTTTATTGTTTCTCGTTATATATATATATATATATATATATATATATATATATGAATATGACACACACACATAATGCCTTGGTTGCTATAGAGATATATAATTGATTCCAAAGCCAGATATTGTAATGTCGATTGCATTTAATTCATGTTTTTATTCTGGTTGATCCATACAGGATATATGTACATATTGATAGACTTGTAGGAAGTTAAGTCATATGCAAAACATTTAAGCTATATTCCAGAAATCAAATCTGGCAACTTAATGGTCCACATTATATGCAAATCAGAAAGAAATGGTATATTGAAAATGTGCTTATTGTGTACCTGTGAAATGCTTTTATTGCTATTGTGTATTGAATAGTTCAGGGCTCCACCAGCCTGTACATTGTGTCTGGTTCATCTATCTGATTCAGGGCTCCACCAGCCTGTACATTGTGTCTGGTTCATCTATTTGATTCAGGGCTCCACCAGCCTGTACATTGTGTCTGGTTCATCTATTTGATTCAGGGCTCCACCAGCCTGTACACTGTGTCTGGTTCATCTATCTGATTCAGGGCTCCAGCAGCCTGTACACTGTGGTTGGTTCATCTATCTGATTCAGGGCTCCACCAGCCTGTACACTGTGTCTGGTTCATCTATCTGATTCACCAGCCTGTACACTGTGTCTGGTTCATCTATCTGATTCACCAGCCTGTACACTGTGTTTGGTTCATCTATCTGATTCACCAGCCTGTACACTGTGTCTGGTTCATCTACCTGATTCAGGAACAGATCAGAGCACCATATAAGTCATATGTAGATTTAAAGTATCTTTGGCTTAAAGCATTTAATGATAGTGTTTTGGCTCATCAGTGTATATAGTCTACAATAACATATGAAATACAGTTGACTTTATCTCACATTATAATTCCTACATCTCCTGGTAACTCAACTGGAGTGTGGTCACTAACGGACTCCTGTCAACACATGCTGCAAATTAATGGTCCTCAAAAATAATTAAAAAACAAGAATAAATAAAGACATCATTTAATTTAGAAACAGTCTGCACATCGGGTGAGAAAAAAAATGCTTCTGACTAGACAGAAATACATGAAAACCAGCTGAATACTTTAATTAAGAAATCCTGAAATGTTTGTTCATGGAACTAAAATAACTTACCATTGAACTTGTCTTTACAATTACCTTACTTGTTACATTAGGCTAATGTTTTTTAAATGATTTGAGTTTTATTTTCTATTTCTGAGCAGTTTTTTGCGGTGTTGACAACCAAGAAGATCTTGGTTAACCCTCTGTAGATGTTGGTAGTTCCAGAATACATCACCCTAGATGAGATCAAACACCAATTGTATTTCTCAACAGAATGAAGTTAATGAAATATTTATTTACAGCAGATAAAATCAACTTATTTTTTTTAAATATAAAGTTTTGTACATTGTTTTGTATATACTGCATATATGTCAATGATATTGTGAATCTCCTGAGACCACATGCCCTTTAAATGACTCGACTGATTTCAGCTCATGGTCAACTACAATGCAAGTCAAAATCACTATTTGAAAGGCTTTATGAACAATCTACAACATTCTATTAAAAATATAGAATGACAGAAAATTGAAAGGACAGAATGAAATCAGCTGATGTGGACTGTTGATAGCTGACCTGTCTTCTACTGGCAAGCAAATCTAGTTTTGTAAAACTAGGTATTTTATATAAGATTGTTTTCAATGAGTGAATTTCTATTATTTTAATATTCTGAATAGTTGCTAATAAAAAATTATCCAGATAGTATTGCAGATATGTCACTATTTTATTATGGTTGGTAAACTCTACTTTTATTGTAAACAGTATATTTTATATACTTACGATTTTGTACTGCTTGTTTGGTCATTATGTCTGACTGGTGTTCTTGGTTTGCAGGAATGAGAAGCTTTACGAACACTGTGAGGAACACGTGACTCATTCTACCTTACACAAACAGCAGACATGTTCGTGGAAAAAGCTTTACAAATGCATTCATTTATTTTCTCTAAGTTGCATATCTTGAGCGTTGAAGTGAAGAGGGAGGGGCTGTAGGCAGTGGGAGGGGATGTAGGCAGTGGGAGGGGCTGTAAGCAGTGGGAGGGGCTGTAGGCAGTGGGAGGGGCTGTAGGCAGTGGGAGGGGCTGTAGGCAGTGGGAGGGGATGTAGGCAGTGGGAGGGGCTGTAGGCAGTGGGAAGGGATGTAGACAGTGGGAGGGGCTGTAGACAGTGGGAGGGGCTGTAGGCAGTGGGAGGGGCTTACGCAGTGGGAGGGGCTGTACGCAGAGGGAGGGGCTGTATGTGGAGGGGAAATGGGAGGGACTGTGTAGATGTGCGACTGTGTAGATGTGCGACTGTGTAAATGTTTATCAGGTTTGTAACATTAATGTGACCTATTCTTTGGTTCTGTCATTGAAACTCATTCAGGAACACATTGTTTCATATTAGCTTTATTTCAGTAGCTGGGCGGGTAATCCAAGCCAATGGTTACAGATGGGCTACTAGATTCTACTGTCCTGGTTCTGGAGTTTAGAAGTCCAGGTCCCAACCAGACAGCTCATCTGGAGGGACATCATCATCAGGTGGATAACAGTCAAAATATCTGTGGTCAGTAGGACCAGAGAGCTGGAAAAAGTGGAGAGGAAAACCCCATGAGAGATGGGGACAATACAGTACACAGTATTAACTGAGACCAGGTCTACAGTACTATATAGGGATATGCTGGTATAATGTAGTGTACTATATAGGGGATATGCTGGTATAATGTAGTGTACTATATAGGGGATATGCTGGTATAATGTAGTGTACTATATAGGGGATATGCTGGTATAATGTAGTGTACTATATAGGGGATATGCTGGTATAATGTAGTGTACTATATAGGGGATATGCTGGTATAATGTAGTGTACTATATAGGGGATATGCTGGTATAATGTAGTGTACTATATAGGGGATATGCTGGTATAATGTAGTGTACTATATAGGGAATAGGGTGGTATAATGTAGTGTACTATATAGGGAATAGGGTGGTATAATGTAGTGTACTATATAAGGGATATGCTGGTATAATGTAGTGTACTATATAAGGGATATGCTGGTATAATGTAGTGTACTATATAGGGGATATGCTGGTATAATGTAGTGTACTATATAGGGATATGCTGGTATAATGTAGTGTACTATATAGGGGATATGCTGGTATAATGTAGTGTACTATATAACTATATAGGGATATGCTGGTATAATGTAGTGTACTATATAGGGGATATGCTGGTATAATGTAGTGTACTATATAAGGGATATGCTGGTATAATGTAGTGTACTATATAGGGATATGCTGGTATAATGTAGTGTACTATATAAGGGATATGCTGGTATAATGTAGTGTACTATATAGGGGATATGCTGGTATAATGTAGTGTACTATATAAGGGATATGCTGGTATAATGTAGTGTACTATATAGGGGATATGCTGGTATAATGTAGTGTACTATATAAGGGATATGCTGGTATAATGTAGTGTACTATATAGGGGATATGCTGGTATAATGTAGTGTACTATATAGGGGATATGCTGGTATAATGTAGTGTACTATATAGGGGATATGCTGGTATAATGTAGTGTACTATATAAGGGATATGCTGGTATAATGTAGTGTACTATATAGGGATATGCTGGTATAATGTAGTGTACTATATAGGGGATATGCTGGTATAATGTAGTGTACTATATAGGGGATATGCTGGTATAATGTAGTGTACTATATAGGGAATAGGGTGGTATAATGTAGTGTACTATATAAGGGATATGCTGGTATAATGTAGTGTACTATATAGGGGATATGCTGGTATAATGTAGTGTACTATATAAGGGATATGCTGGTATAATGTAGTGTACTATATAGGGAATAGGGTGGTATAATTTAGTGTACTATATAGGGAATAGGGTGGACTAATGTAGTGTACTATATAGGGAATAGGGTGGACTAATGTAGTGTACTATATAGGGATATGCTGGTATAATGTAGTGTACTATATAGGGGATATGCTGGTATAATGTAGTGTACTATATAGGGGATATGCTGGTATAATGTAGTGTACTATATAGGGGATATGCTGGTATAATGTAGTGTACTATATAGGGATATGCTGGTATAATGTAGTGTACTATATAAGGGATATGCTGGTATAATGTAGTGTACTATATAAGGGATATGCTGGTATAATGTAGTGTACTATATAAGGGATATGCTGGTATAATGTAGTGTACTATATAAGGGATATGCTGGTATAATGTAGTGTACTATATAAGGGATATGCTGGTATAATGTAGTGTACTATATAAGGAATATGCTGGTATAATGTGTATGCTGGTATAATGTAGTGTACTATATAGGGATATGCTGGTATAATGTAGTGTACTATATAGGGATATGCTGGTATAATGTAGTGTACTATATAGGGATATGCTGGTATAATGTAGTGTATTATATAGGGATATGCTGGTATAATGTAGTGTACTATATAGGGATATGCTGGTATAATGTAGTGTACTATATAGGGGATATGCTGGTATAATGTAGTGTACTATATAAGGGATATGCTGGTATAATGTAGTGTACTATATAAGGGATATGCTGGTATAATGTAGTGTACTATATAGGGGATATGCTGGTATAATGTAGTGTACTATATAGGGGATATGCTGGTATAATGTAGTGTACTATATAGGGAATAGGGTGGTATAATGTAGTGTACTATATAGGGAATAGGGTGGTATAATGTATTGTACTATATAAGGGATATGCTGGTATAATGTAGTGTACTATATAGGGAATAGGGTGGTATAATGTAGTGTACTATATAGGGGATATGCTGGTATAATGTAGTGTATTATATAAGGGATATGCTGGTATAATGTAGTGTACTATATAGGGGATATGCTGGTATAATGTAGTGTACTATATAAGGGATATGCTGGTATAATGTAGTGTACTATATAGGGAATAGGGTGGTATAATGTAGTGTACTATATAAGGGATATGCTGGTATAATGTAGTGTACTATATAGGGGATATGCTGGTATAATGTAGTGTACTATATAAGGGATATGCTGGTATAATGTAGTGTACTATATAGGGAATAGGGTGGTATAATGTAGTGTACTATATAGGGAATAGGGTAGTATAATGTAGTGTACTATATAAGGGATATGCTGGTATAATGTAGTGTACTATATAAGGGATATGCTGGTATAATGTAGTGTACTATATAAGGGATATGCTGGTATACTATATAATAGGATATGCTGGTATAATGTAGTGTACTATATAGGGAATATGCTGGTATAATGTAGTGTACTATATAGGGGATATGCTGGTATAATGTAGTGTACTATATAGGGATATGCTGGTATAATGTAGTGTACTATATAGGGATATGCTGGTATAATGTAGTGTACTATATAGGGATATGCTGGTATAATGTAGTACTATATAGTACTATATAGGGGATATGCTGGTATAATGTAGTGTACTATATAGGGATATGCTGGTATAATGTAGTGTACTATATAAGGGATATGCTGGTATAATGTAGTGTACTATATAGGGATATGCTGGTATAATGTAGTGTACTATATAAGGGATATGCTGGTATAATGTAGTGTACTATATAGGGATATGCTGGTATAATGTAGTGTACTATATAAGGGATATGCTGGTATAATGTAGTGTACTATATAGGGGATATGCTGGTATAATGTAGTGTACTATATAAGGGATATGCTGGTATAATGTAGTGTACTATATAGGGGATATGCTGGTATAATGTAGTGTACTATATAAGGGATATGCTGGTATAATGTAGTGTACTATATAAGGGATATGCTGGTATAATGTAGTGTACTATATAAGGGATATGCTGGTATAATGTAGTGTACTATATAAGGGGATATGCTGGTATAATGTAGTGTACTATATAGGGATATGCTGGTATAATGTAGTGTACTATATAAGGGATATGCTGGTATAATGTAGTGTACTATATAAGGGATATGCTGGTATAATGTAGTGTACTATATAAGGGAATAGGGTGGTATAATGTAGTGTACTATATAGGGAATAGGGTGGACTAATGTAGTGTACTATATAGGGGATATGCTGGTATAATGTAGTGTACTATATAGGGGATATGCTGGTATAATGTAGTGTACTATATAAGGGATATGCTGGTATAATGTAGTGTACTATATAGGGAATATGCTGGTATAATGTAGTGTACTATATAAGGGATATGCTGGTATAATGTAGTGTACTATATAGGGGATATGCTGGTATAATGTAGTGTACTATATAAGGGATATGCTGGTATAATGTAGTGTACTATATAGGGGATATGCTGGTATAATGTAGTGTACTATATAGGGGATATGCTGGTATAATGTAGTGTACTATATAGGGGATATGCTGGTATAATGTAGTGTACTATATAGGGAATAGGGTGGTATAATGTAGTGTACTATATAGGGAATAGGGTGGTATAATGTAGTGTACTATATAAGGGATATGCTGGTATAATGTAGTGTACTATATAGGGAATAGGGTGGTATAATGTAGTGTACTATATAAGGGATATGCTGGTATAATGTAGTGTATTATATAAGGGATATGCTGGTATAATGTAGTGTACTATATAGGGAATATGCTGGTATAATGTAGTGTACTATATAGGGGATATGCTGGTATAATGTAGTGTACTATATAGGGGATATGCTGGTATAATGTAGTGTACATAAGTATCACCTTACCTCTCTCTTCAGAGGAGATACTATATAGGAACATCTGTCACACTGTCTCTGTATTTTTTATATAAATACAGTGACTGAACTATTCACATCTGTCACACTGTCTCTTCAGAGGAGATGGTAATAAATGTGACTGAACTTTCAGCCTGTCACACTGTCCCAGGTTGAAGCCATTAAACCACCTGTCTCTGTACTGGTTTGGGTTATATAAATACAGTGGTTCAAGCATCTGGAATAAATACAGTGACTGAACTGTTCAAGCATCTGTCACACTGTCTCTGTACTGGTTTGGGTTATATAAATACAGTGACTGAACTGTTCAAGCATCTGTCACACTGTCTCTGTACTGGTTTGGGTTATATAAATACAGTGACTGAACTGTTCAAGCATCTGTCACACTGTCTCTGTATTGGTTTGGGTTATATAAATACAGTGACTGAACTGTTCAAGCATCTGTCACACTGTCTCTGTACTGGTTTGGGTTATATAAATACAGTGACTGAACTGTTCAAGCATCTGTCACACTGTCTCTGTACTGGTTTGGGTTATATAAATACAGTGACTGAACTGTTCAAGCATCTGTCACACTGTCTCTGTACTGGTTTGGGTTATGGACTTCATATATGAGTGGTTAAACTTCTATCCACACGAAATACCTCATAATAACAAATGTGTGCAATTTCATTGAAAAAATATATATTTGTGTCTGTGTCTAATTTGTTCCCGAAAGTTACGGAAGAAAAATCTGAAAGATTTGTTCAGTATTGACAAAAATAAAAACTCCTCAAAATGTCCTAACAGCTGCCAATGAAAACCAATAGAACAAGTAATATTGGACAAATAGATTTTAATGAGAACTTCCTATAATGCCAATGGAATGTTTCCAAAATCTGTAACCACATTTATTTAGCCAATCCTCTGTCTACAGGGGCAATTTAGGTTATAATCTGTTTATTTATAATTGAAATAAATTGAATATTGTTTACTTGTTTTAGGGCACATTTCTTAGGCACAATTTTTTTAAACTTTTCTTATGAATCATTATTTCGGTGGGTGTCTGGTTTGGTTTGAAGGAAGTGGTTAAGGTCAGATTTAGGTAGGAAGAGAGAAGAATACAGGAGGACGAAGAGAGAGCAGGTGAACTGAAACTGTCTGTTACCGGTGCTTCTTGATGTCTATGATTCCATTCTTCAAGTTGCCAAGTCGCTCTGCAGGGTTGCGTCTATAAGGAAGACATCAGTGTTTAATATGGATGTATAGTTCTACTAGCTGCTCTACTGAGAAGACATCAGGGTTTAATATGGATGTATAGTTCAACTAGCTGCTCTACTGAGAAGACATCAGGGTTTAATATGGATGTATAGTTCTACTAGCTGCTCTACTGAGAAGACATCAGGGTTTAATATGGATGTATAGTTCTACTAGCTGCTCTACTGAGAAGACATCAGGGTTTAATATGGATGTATAATTCTACTAGCTGCTCTACTGAGAAGACATCAGGGTTTAATATGGATGTATAGTTCTACTAGCTGCTCTACTGAGAAGACATCAGGGTTTAATATGGATGTATAGTTCTACTAGCTGCTCTACTGAGAAGACATCAGGGTTTAATATGGATGTATAGTTCTACTAGCTGCTCTAACTAGCTGCTCTACTGAGAAGACATCAGGGTTTAATATGGATGTATAGTTCTACTAGCTGCTCTACTGAGAAGACATCAGGGTTTAATATGGATGTATAGTTCAACTAGCTGCTCTACTGAGAAGACATCAGGGTTTAATATGGATGTATAGTTCTACTAGCTGCTCTACTGAGAAGACATCAGGGTTTAATATGGATGTATAATTCTACTAGCTGCTCTACTGAGAAGACATCAGGGTTTAATATGGATGTATAGTTCTACTAGCTGCTCTACTGAGAAGACATCAGGGTTTAATATGGATGTATAGTTCTACTAGCTGCTCTACTGAGAAGACATCAGGGTTTAATATGGATGTATAGTTCTACTAGCTGCTCTACTGAGAAGACATCAGGGTTTAATATGGATGTATAGTTCTACTAGCTGCTCTACTGAGAAGACATCAGGGTTTAATATGGATGTATAATTCTACTAGCTGCTCTACTGAGAAGACATCAGGGTTTAATATGGATGTATAGTTCTACTAGCTGCTCTACTGAGAAGACATCAGGGTTTAATATGGATGCACAGGTGTAGTTCTGGGTACCATTCTAAAGATTTCTGGATTAATTTAAAAAAAATATATATATCTTTTGATTGTTGGATGCTTGTGCTATATCCAATTAGATTTATCTGAACCATATTGGATTTAACAGATGCATCCAACATTCAATTTGTTAGAACAAGTATGTATGTGTCCAGTTTAATTAGCCGAATAAAGGGTTTTGAGACGTCAAAAGTGTTAGTACTTGTCTTGACAACTCCAAGGTGACTACAAGTTATTGAATGTGATTGATTTAACTGACTGATGAAATATTATCATGGTGATTTAATCAGGTTCACTTTATCTGAGCAGCCTAAACAATATGGATCCTTGGTTGTACCGGCACAGTTTGCGTATCAGATCTTCAGATCTCCGGGAGATCTTCTTGGGAAAGTCCATCTTCTCGATGCCTTTCAGAGTAAAGGTGTACGTCATCATTGGATCACTGCCTGAGAAAGGTGGACTGGCAGAAAAAAACATATTGTAATTTTTCAAACAAATAACTACTGTACAAAACATTTAACTTCTGTACATCACCTTCAGTACATATTAATAACTACTGTATTACACTTTTATTTTTACATTATTAACTACTCTATACTACATATTAATAACTACTATATACCACCTTCATCATCTTCTTTTATATTATTAACTACTGAATACCTTATTTATTACATTCATACCAACTGTACATTTTTTACATATGTTATATATAAACAACTAGTGTATAAAATCTTCATTACATATTAATAACTACTGTACACCACCTTAAAACCTCTAAACCTGACTCCTAAGCCCAAACCTGGACCACCACGTACCTGTCTGGGTTATACGTAAACACATCTGTCTGGGTTATAGGTAAACACACCTGTCTGGGTTATACGTAAACACATCTGTCTGGGTTATAGGTAAACACACCTGTCTGGGTTATAGGTAAACACACCTGTCTGGGTTATACGTAAACACATCTGTCTGGGTTATAGGTAAACACACCTGTCTGGGTTATAGGTAAACACACCTGTCTGGGTTATAGGTAAACACACCTGTCTGGGTTATAGGTAAACACACCTGTCTGGGTTATAGGTAAACACACCTGTCTGGGTTATAGGTAAACACACCTGTCTGGGTTATAGGTAAACACACCTGTCTGGGTTATAGGTAAACACACCTGTCTGGGTTATAGGTAAACACACCTGTCTGGGTTATGGGTAAACACATCTGTCTGGGTTATAGGTAAACACACCTGTCTGGGTTATAGGTAAACACACCTGTCTGGGTTATAGGTAAACACACCTGTCTGGGTTATAGGTAAACACACCTGTCTGGGTTATAGGTAAACACACCTGTCTGGGTTATAGGTAAACACACCTGTCTGGGTTATAGGTAAACACACCTGTCTGGGTTATAGGTAAACACACCTGTCTGGGTTATAGGTAAACACACCTGTCTGGGTTATAGGTAAACACACCTGTCTGGGTTATGGGTAAACACATCTGTCTGGGTTATAGGTAAACACACCTGTCTGGGTTATAGGTAAACACACCTGTCTGGGTTATAGGTAAACACACCTGTCTGGGTTATAGGTAAACACACCTGTCTGGGTTATAGGTAAACACACCTGCCTGTAAGCAGCTCATAGACCAGGATGCCGAGGGACCAGAAGTCAACGCTGAAATTATGTCCCTTGTTGAGAATGATCTCTGGGGCCACATACTCGGGAGTCCCACAGAACGTCCAGGTTCTCTGGCCTACCTGGATCTTCTTGGCAAAGCCAAAGTCCACCTAGAAGAAGACGAAGATGGTACTGAATGTACTGTACATCAGTGTGCAGGCTGAGCTGGTTGAAATGTCTGGCTTGGAAAGAACCTCAGTCTGTCTGTGGGACAACCTGTCTGTCTGTGGGACAACCTCTCTGTCTGTGGGACAACCTCTCTGTCTGTGGGACAACCTGTCTGTCTGTGGGACAACCTCTCTGTCTGAGGGACATCCTGTCTGTCTGTGGGACAACCTGTCTGTCTGAGGGACATCCTGTCTGTCTGAGGGACATCCTGTCTGTCTGAGGGACATCCTGTCTGTCTGTGGGACAACTTGTCTGTCTGTGGGACAACCTGTCTGTCTGTGGGACAACCTGTCTGTCTGTGGGACAACCTGTCTGTGGGACAACCTGTCTGTGGGACAACCTACCAGTTTGATGTATCCATCTGTGTCCAGCATGAGGTTCTCCGGTTTCAAGTCCCTGTAGATGACTCTGTTGTGGTGGAGATACTCAAACGCCTCTGTGACACAGCCCACACAGAGCTTAGCAGTGAGCTCGTCAAAGCTACCTCTGTTACATGGGAGAGTATTACTGTTACATGGGAGAGTATTACTGTTACATGGGAAAGTATTACTGGTACTTGGGAGAGTATTACTGTTACATAGGAGAGTATTACTGGTACTTGGGAGAGTATTACTGTTACATAGAACAGTATTACCGTTACATAGGAGAGTATTACTGTTACATAGGAGAGTATTACTGTTACATAGGAGAGTATTACTGTTACTTGGGAGAGCATTACTGTTACATAGGAGAGTATTACTGTTACATAGGAGAGTATTACTGTTACTTGGGAGAGTATTACTGTTACATAGGAGAGTATTACTGTTGCATGGGAGAGTATTACTGTTACATAGGAGAGTATTACTGTTACTTGGGAGAGTATTACTGTTACATAGGAGAGTATTACTGTTGCATGGGAGAGTATTACTGTTACATAGGAGAGCATTACTGTTACATGGGAGAGTATTACTGTTACATGGGAGAGTATTACTGTTACATAGGAGAGTATTACTGTTACATGGGAGAGTATTGCTGTTACATAGGAGAGTATTACTGTTACATGGGAGAGTATTACTATTACATGGGAGAGTATTCTGTTACATGGGAGAGTATTACTGTTACATGGGAGAGTATTACTGTTACATAGGAGAGTATTACTGTTACATGGGAGAGTATTATGTTACATGGGATTATTACTGTTATGGGAGAGTTATTATGTTTACATGGGAGAGTATTACTATTACATGTATTTACTGTTTACATGGGAGAGTATTACTGTTACATAGGAGAGTATTACTGTTACATGGGAGAGTATTACTGTTACATGGGAGAGTATTACTATTACATGGGAGAGTATTACTGTTACATAGGAGAGTATTACTGTTACATAGTATTTTTCATAATGTTAGCCATTTGCTAAAACAGGAACAAAAAAACTATTGATTTGATAGAAAAAAAATTCAATAATTGTTAGGTGTCATTAACCTGTCTCTCAGTAGACTCCAGAGCTCACCACCCAGACAGGCCTCCAACAACATATATACATACTTATTGTCTTTAAAGGTACAGTACAGCCTAGAAAGAGGGAGAAAGAAAGGGAGAGGGAAAGGGAGAGAGAAAGGGGGAAAGAAGGGGACAGGGAAAGAGAGAGAGAAGGGGAGAAACAGGGTTTTAGTATTCCAGTCTGTTACACATTTAGAATGTGATCATGTAGCTTTATAGTGCTGGTTGTGTGTTGTTTTATAGGGGGCTGGTTGTGTGTTGTTTTATAGGGGGCTGGTTGTGTGTTGTTTTATAGTGGCTGGTTGTGTGTTGTTTTATAGTGGCTGGTTGTGTGTTGTTTTATAGTGGCTGGTTGTGTGTTGTTTTATAGGGGGCTGGTTGTGTGTTGTTTTATAGTGGCTGGTTGTGTGTTGTTTTATAGTGGGCTGGTTGTGTGTTGTTTTATAGTGGGCTGGTTGTGTGTTGTTTTATAGGGGGCTGGTTGTGTGTTTCATGCTTGACTGGCTGGTTGTGTGTTTCATGCTTGACTGGCTGGTTGTGTGTTTCATGCTTGACTGGCTGGTTGTGTGTTTCATGCTTGACTGGCTGGTTTGCTAAATGAGTCGGGGTTGGAAGGTGAGAATGATGATGACAGACTTGACGATGAAGGATGAGTCAGCCTGGGCAAGTATTCTTCTCTCTGAGTGGATGTGTTCCTGTTGTTTGTTGTCTACTATGTGTTTCTTCTTCATCACCTTCATGGCAAACATCCTCTCCTGCTCCTCACACTCTATCTTGGCCTTCACCTACAGGGGGCAGCACAGAGCAAGTAATTGCCTCAACCAGAAGTATACTAATAATGATGACTAGATGTACTAATAATGGCAGATATTAACCAGTACCAGTACATCAACACACTCTCTGTCTCTTACACCTAAATCCCAGAAGCAGTGCCTTCCTGACAGTGACACTCATAGATAGATTCATTTATTGGACTTTTTCTTGTGTGACCTACCAGTTCAACCCTCCCAAAGCCTCCAACTCCCAGAGTCGCAATGACTTCCAGACTGTCCAGAGTGACTGAGGGGAAGAGTGAAGACATCCTGCCTATGTTGTCCTCATTCAGCTGGACCTGGTCAGGGGAGACAGGAGGGCTGTGCTGTCTGACAGAATCTGACCTCCTGGAGAGAGAAGGGGTTGGGGGGTGAGGGGTTGTGGGGTGAGGGGGTGAGGGGTTGGGGGGTGAGGGGTTGGGGGTGAGGGGTGAGGGGTTGGGGGTGAGGGGTGAGGGGTTGGGGGGTGAGGGGTTGGGGGTGAGGGGGTGAGGGGTTGGGGTGAGGAATGAATAGGTTTTATGAGCTTCAGTCACTTCACCACCTGAAGGTCCGCCTTCTGAATCCATACAGATAGAACAAACACAAACCTCTGACCCGGACAGAAATTCACTCACTTGGCTTGTCTCTTCTTGTCGTGTTTGTCCAGCGTCGCCACGTAACCCTGGAGATACTCCTGGAGCTCATTAAACGTACCAACTGTCTGATCAAATGTCCTGAAAGAAAACCAGGAGGTTAGACTTCACCTCTGACCCCTGCACTCAGGTTTGGTTAGACGTCACCTCTGACCCCTGCACTCAGGTTTGATTGGTTTAGAAGGACACTCACTCCCGATCCACAACCAGACACTCCACACCGTTCTCATCTGCGATGATGTTGGCTGACCTGACGTCATCACTGACATGGAGTAGAGGAAGATGATGAAGATTAGGATGATGAGGTGAAGGCAAACACAATAGAACTCATACAGGTCATTCTCTGTTATTTACATTTACAACATCTCCAACTGAACAATTACTGTTTTATCAACCTGAACTGAATTCCAATATAAATCTTTACAATTTCACAGGAAATATATTTTGTTTTAAGGGATTCATCAGTGAGCCAGATGTATTATGGGTAAGAGTCTGTAGAGCGTGGTCACCTGATCAGGGCTATGCTCCAGATGTATTATGGGTAAGAGTCTGTAGAGGGTGGTCACCTGATCAGGGCTATGCTCCAGATGTATTATGGGTAAGAGTCTGTAGAGCGTGGTCACCTGATCAGGGCTATGCTCCAGATGTATTATGGGTAAGAGTCTGTAGAGCGTGGTCACCTGATCAGGGCTATGCTCCAGATGTATTATGGGTAAGAGTCTGTAGAGCGTGGTCACCTGATCAGGGCTATGCTCCAGATGTATTATGGGTAAGAGTCTGTAGAGCGTGGTCACCTGATCAGGGCTATGCTCCAGATGTATTATGGGTAAGAGTCTGTAGAGCGTGGTCACCTGATCAGGGCTATGCTCCAGATGTATTATGGGTAAGAGTCTGTAGAGCGTGGTCACCTGATCAGGGCTATGCTCCAGATGTACCTGATATATGGATGTAAGAGTCTGTAGAGCGTGGTCACCTGATCAGGGCTATGCTCCAGATGTATTATGGGTAAGAGTCTGTAGAGCGTGGTCACCTGATCAGGGCTATGCTCCAGATGTATTATGGGTAAGAGTCTGTAGAGCGTGGTCACCTGATCAGGGCTATGCTCCAGATGTATTATGGGTAAGAGTCTGTAGAGCGTGGTCACCTGATCAGGGCTATGCTCCAGATGTATTATGGGTAAGAGTCTGTAGAGCGTGGTCACCTGATCAGGGCTATGCTCCAGATGTATTATGGGTAAGAGTCTGTAGAGCGTGGTCACCTGATCAGGGCTATGCTCCAGATGTATTATGGGTAAGAGTCTGTAGAGCGTGGTCACCTGATCAGGGCTATGCTCCAGATGTATTATGGGTAAGAGTCTGTAGAGCGTGGTCACCTGATCAGGGCTATGCTCCAGATGTATTATGGGTAAGAGTCTGTAGAGCGTGGTCACCTGATCAGGGCTATGCTCCAGATGTATTATGGGTAAGAGTCTGTAGAGCGTGGTCACCTGATCAGGGCTATGCTCCAGATGTATTATGGGTAAGAGTCTGTAGAGCGTGGTCACCTGATCAGGGCTATGCTCCAGATGTATTATGGGTAAGAGTCTGTAGAGCGTGGTCACCTGATCAGGGCTATGCTCCAGATGTATTATGGGTAAGAGTCTGTAGAGCGTGGTCACCTGATCAGGGCTATGCTCCAGATGTATTATGGGTAAGAGTCTGTAGAGCGTGGTCACCTGATCAGGGCTATGCTCCAGATGTATTATGGGTAAGAGTCTGTAGAGCGTGGTCACCTGATCAGGGCTATGCTCCAGATGTATTATGGGTAAGAGTCTGTAGAGCGTGGTCACCTGATCAGGGCTATGCTCCAGATGTATTATGGGTAAGAGTCTGTAGAGCGTGGTCACCTGATCAGGGCTATGCTCCAGATGTATTATGGGTAAGAGTCTGTAGAGCGTGGTCACCTGATCAGGGCTATGCTCCAGATGTATTATGGGTAAGAGTCTGTAGAGCGTGGTCACCTGATCAGGGCTATGCTCCAGATGTATTATGGGTAAGAGTCTGTAGAGCGTGGTCACCTGATCAGGGCTATGCTCCAGATGTATTATGGGTAAGAGTCTGTAGAGCGTGGTCACCTGATCAGGGCTATGCTCCAGATGTATTATGGGTAAGAGTCTGTAGAGCGTGGTCACCTGATCAGGGCTATGCTCCAGATGTATTATGGGTAAGAGTCTGTAGAGCGTGGTCACCTGATCAGGGCTATGCTCCAGATGTATTATGGGTAAGAGTCTGTAGAGCGTGGTCACCTGATCAGGGCTATGCTCCAGATGTATTATGGGTAAGAGTCTGTAGAGCGTGGTCACCTGATCAGGGCTATGCTCCAGATGTATTATGGGTAAGAGTCTGTAGAGCGTGGTCACCTGATCAGGGCTATGCTCCAGATGTATTATGGGTAAGAGTCTGTAGAGCGTGGTCACCTGATCAGGGCTATGCTCCAGATGTATTATGGGTAAGAGTCTGTAGAGCGTGGTCACCTGATCAGGGCTATGCTCCAGATGTATTATGGGTAAGAGTCTGTAGAGCGTGGTCACCTGATCAGGGCTATGCTCCAGATGTATTATGGGTAAGAGTCTGTAGAGCGTGGTCACCTGATCAGGGCTATGCTCCAGATGTATTATGGGTAAGAGTCTGTAGAGCGTGGTCACCTGATCAGGGCTATGCTCCAGATGTATTATGGGTAAGAGTCTGTAGAGCGTGGTCACCTGATCAGGGCTATGCTCCAGATGTATTATGGGTAAGAGTCTGTAGAGCGTGGTCACCTGATCAGGGCTATGCTCCAGATGTATTATGGGTAAGAGTCTGTAGAGCGTGGTCACCTGATCAGGGCTATGCTCCAGATGTATTATGGGTAAGAGTCTGTAGAGCGTGGTCACCTGATCAGGGCTATGCTCCAGATGTATTATGGGTAAGAGTCTGTAGAGCGTGGTCACCTGATCAGGGCTATGCTCCAGATGTATTATGGGTAAGAGTCTGTAGAGCGTGGTCACCTGATCAGGGCTATGCTCCAGATGTATTATGGGTAAGAGTCTGTAGAGCGTGGTCACCTGATCAGGGCTATGCTCCAGATGTATTATGGGTAAGAGTCTGTAGAGCGTGGTCACCTGATCAGGGCTATGCTCCAGATGTATTATGGGTAAGAGTCTGTAGAGCGTGGTCACCTGATCAGGGCTATGCTCCAGATGTATTATGGGTAAGAGTCTGTAGAGCGTGGTCACCTGATCAGGGCTATGCTCCAGATGTATTATGGGTAAGAGTCTGTAGAGCGTGGTCACCTGATCAGGGCTATGCTCCAGATGTATTATGGGTAAGAGTCTGTAGAGCGTGGTCACCTGATCAGGGCTATGCTCCAGATGTATTATGGGTAAGAGTCTGTAGAGCGTGGTCACCTGATCAGGGCTATGCTCCAGATGTATTATGGGTAAGAGTCTGTAGAGCGTGGTCACCTGATCAGGGCTATGCTCCAGATGTATTATGGGTAAGAGTCTGTAGAGCGTGGTCACCTGATCAGGGCTATGCTCCAGATGTATTATGGGTAAGAGTCTGTAGAGCGTGGTCACCTGATCAGGGCTATGCTCCAGATGTATTATGGGTAAGAGTCTGTAGAGCGTGGTCACCTGATCAGGGCTTTCTCTCCAAAGTAGTCTCCCTTCTGTAGGTAGTTGATTGTCTGGGGGTCTTTATGCTTCTCTGTGCTCTGGGTCACTTTAACCTGGGAAACCCCAACGGTGGTCAGTAGTCTGTAGTGTGTTTGGTGTCTCAGGCAAACAGATATATATATATATATATATATATATAGATAGAGAGACAGATATATATATATATATATAGATAGAGAGACAGATATACTTACCTTTCCCTTTGCTAAAATGTAGAAGGTGCTCCCCTGTTCACCTTCCCTGATCACATATTCGCCTTTGTCATAGTACTCCTGGAGGAGGAGAGGGTCAGTGAGGAGGAGGAGGAGAGGTGGAGGAGAGGGGGAGGAGAGGAGGAGAGAGGAGGAGGGAGAGGAGAGGAGGGAGGAGGAGGAGGGAGGGAGGAGGAGAGGGGGAGGAGAGGAGGTGGAGGAGAGGAGGAGGGGAGGAGGAGAGGAGGAAGAGGAGGTGGAGGAGAGGAGAGGAGAGGGGGAGGAGGAGAGGAGGAGAGGAGGAGGGAGGAGGAGAGGAGGAGAGGAGGAGAGGGAGAGGAGGTGGAGGAGTGGAGAGGAGGAGAGGAGATGAGAGGAGGAGAGGAGGAGGAGAGGAGGAGAGGGGGAGGAGAGGGAGGTGGAGGGGAGGAGAGGGGGAGGAGGGAGGAGGGAGAGGGGGGAGGAGAGGGGGAGAGGGGGAGGGAGAGGAGGTGGAGGGGAGGAGGGGGGGGGAGGAGAGGGGGAGGAGAGGAGAGGGAGAGGGGAGGGGGAGGAGAGGAGAGGGGTGGAGGGGAGGAGAGGAGAGGGGGAGGAGAGGAGGTGGAGGAGAGGAGAGGAGAGGGGGAGGAGGAGGAGAGGGGGAGTCAGTGAGTCACTCATCACATTGATTTCACCATCGACCTGCACTCATTTCCAGTAGCCTCTAACCCAGAGGATAAACACATGACCACACAGACACACAGACAGACAAACAGACAGACACACACACACATACACACAGACACACACACAGACAGACACACACACAGACAGACACACACACAGACAGACAAACAGACAGACAGACACACACACACATACACACAGACACACACACAGACAGACACACACACAGACAGACACAAAGACAGACACACACACAGACACACACACAGACAAACAGACAGACACACACACACATACACACAGACACACACACAGACAGACACAGACACACACACAGACAGACACACACACAGACTGACACACACACACACAGACAGACAGACAGACACACACATACACACAGACACACACACAGACAGACACACACACACACAGACAGACACACACACACACACACACACACACACAGACAGACACACACACACAGACAGACAGACAGACACACACACACACACACACACACACACACACACACACACACACACACACAGACACACACAGACAGGCAGATTGGTAAATAACTCACCACTTCGAGGCAGTCCACAATTTTGCTGAGTTTTTCTTCAGGTAGATTAGCCAACAGTGAGACACTTGCCATTGAATAGAAAGCCAAGCACATGGTTAACCATTAAACAGAAAATGCTGTTCCAACTCCACCGGCCTCTGATAAACAAAGACAGGAAGGCCATGATAACCAAATTACCTTAATTGATCAAATGTAATTATTGAGTCATTATGATCTATTTCCAAAATCTAAACTCTTCCTCTGAACCAGCTGTCAGGGGTTCACCACATTGGTGATCCAGGAAAAGGTCTCTTCTGATCCTGTAATCTGATTTATTCTGAACTAAAGGCAGAATATCATTCCAGTTGGACCCTTCTGAGACATTTGGAACATATGCTACCTAGTTTAAGATGTAAACCAAGTGAACACAAACCATCTAAAGACTTTTCACAGTAATTCAATTGGTCTTGTAAGTTCTTTGACTGACGTGATTGGATTCAGCCTTAACTCAAAGCAACAAATATTTGTCTGGTTTGAGAACTGAGAAATTATTTCCTTTGACCACCAGGAAGTGGAACCGTTTAACTGCTGTTTCTACGAATCCCAATCACCTTTTTTCACCAGGGATATTTACTCAACCTCAGTTAGTACCTCTAACATTATTAGGTAGAAGGTGTGTGTGTGTGTGTTACCTCCTCAGGAAGTGCCAATATTGTTGGTGTCGGTTCTCTGCCGTCATTCTCATGATGTTCTGAAAGGCCTCCCGCTCCAGAACCCACGTTTTCAACTTACTGCCCGCTAGAACACAACAGAACAGGACTTTTTAGGTCCAGATTGGTGGAAACTGAGGTTTTGTGAGGTTTCATTCTAGCAATCTAGAAGTAGTCAGTAGATCTAAAGCCTGTCAGTAGATCTAAAGCCTGTCAGTAGATCTAAAGCCTGTCAGTAGATCTAAAGCCTGTCAGTAGTAGTGAGTTATTTCACCTCGCAGTGAAGCATTCCTGGTGCAGTTATACAACATGGCCAGTTCCCCCACGGTCGTCCACTCAGCTATAGATGTCACATATTTCTTGTCCTGTATCACGTCCAGCTTCCCTTCTGGAAAGATGACAATGGAATAAACAGGTGGTGTATCTATAACATACCTGTCAGTAGTAACAGGTGGTGTATCTATAACATACCTGTCAGTAGTAACAGGTGGTGTATCTATAACATACCTGTCAGTAGTAACAGGTGGTGTATCTATAACATACCTGTCAGTAGTAACAGGTGGTGTATCTATAACATACCTGTCAGTAGTAACAGGTGGTGTATCTATAACATACCTGTCAGTAGTAACAGGTGGTGTATCTATAACATACCTGTCAGTAGTAACAGGTGGTGTATCTATAACACACCTGTCAGTAGTAACAGGTGGTGTATCTATAACATACCTGTCAGTAGTAACAGGTGGTGTATCTATAACATACCTGTCAGTAGTAACAGGTGGTGTATCTATAACATACCTGTCAGTAGTAACAGGTGGTGTATCTATAACATACCTGTCAGTAGTAACAGGTGGTGTATCTATAACATACCTGTCAGTAATAACAGGTGGTGTATCTATAACATACCTGTCAGTAGTAACAGGTGGTGTATCTATAACATACCTGTCAGTAGTAACAGGTGGTGTATCTATAACATACCTGTCAGTAGTAACAGGTGGTGTATCTATAACATACCTGTCAGTAATAACAGGTGGTGTATCTATAACATACCTGTCAGTAGTAACAGGTGGTGTATCTATAACATACCTGTCAGTAGTAACAGGTGGTGTATCTATAACATACCTGTCAGTAATAACAGGTGGTGTATCTATAACATACCTGTTAGTAGTAACAGGTGGTGTATCTATAACATACCTGTCAGTAGTAACAGGTGGTGTATCTATAACATACCTGTCAGTAGTAACAGGTGGTGTATCTATAACATACCTGTCAGTAGTAACAGGTGGTGTATCTATAACATACCTGCCAGTAGTAACAGGTGGTGTATCTATAACATACCTGTCAGTAGTAACAGGTGGTGTATCTATAACATACCTGTCAGTAGTAACAGGTGGTGTATCTATAACATACCTGTCAGTAGTAACAGGTGGTGTATCTATAACATACCTGTCAGTAGTAACAGGTGGTGTATCTATAACATACCTGTCAGTAGTAACAGGTGGTGTATCTATAACATACCTGCCAGTAGTAACAGGTGGTGTATCTATAACATACCTGTCAGTAGTAACAGGTGGTGTATCTATAACATAGCTGCCAGTAGTAACAGGTGGTGTATCTATAACATACCTGTCAGTAGTAACAGGTGGTGTATCTATAACATACCTGCCAGTAGTAACAGGTGGTGTATCTATAACATACCTGTCAGTAGTAACAGGTGGTGTATCTATAACATACCTGCCAGTAGTAACAGGTGGTGTATCTATAACATACCTGTCAGTAGTAACAGGTGGTGTATCTATAACATACCTGTCAGTAATAACAGGTGGTGTATCTATAACATACCTGTCAGTAGTAACAGGTGGTGTATCTATAACATACCTGTCAGTAGTAACAGGTGGTGTATCTATAACATACCTGTCAGTAGTAACAGGTGGTGTATCTATAACATACCTGTCAGTAGTAACAGGTGGTGTATCTATAACATACCTGTCAGTAGTAACAGGTGGTGTATCTATAACATACCTGTCAGTAGTAACAGGTGGTGTATCTATAACATACCTGCCAGTAGTAACAGGTGGTGTATCTATAACATACCTGCCAGTAGTAACAGGTGGTGTATCTATAACATACCTGCCAGTAGTAACAGGTGGTGTATCTATAACATACCTGTCAGTAGTAACAGGTGGTGTATCTATAACATACCTGCCAGTAGTAACAGGTGGTGTATCTATAACATACCTGTCAGTAGTAACAGGTGGTGTATCTATAACATACCTGTCAGTAGTAACAGGTGGTGTATCTATAACATACCTGTCAGTAGTAACAGGTGGTGTATCTATAACACACCTGTCAGTAGTAACAGGTGGTGTATCTATAACATACCTGTCAGTAGTAACAGGTGGTGTATCTATAACATAGCTGCCAGTAGTAACAGGTGGTGTATCTATAACATACCTGTCAGTAGTAACAGGTGGTGTATCTATAACATACCTGTCAGTAGTAACAGGTGGTGTATCTATAACATACCTGTCAGTAGTAACAGGTGGTGTATCTATAACATACCTGTCAGTAGTAACAGGTGGTGTATCTATAACATACCTGTCAGTAGTAACAGGTGGTGTATCTATAACATACCTGTCAGTAGTAACAGGTGGTGTATCTATAACATACCTGTCAGTAGTAACAGGTGGTGTATCTATAACATACCTGTCAGTAGTAACAGGTGGTGTATCTATAACATACCTGCCAGTAGTAACAGGTGGTGTATCTATAACATACCTGTCAGTAGTAACAGGTGGTGTATCTATAACATACCTGTCAGTAGTAACAGGTGGTGTATCTATAACATACCTGTCAGTAGTAACAGGTGGTGTATCTATAACATACCTGTCAGTAGTAACAGGTGGTGTATCTATAACATACCTGTCAGTAGTAACAGGTGGTGTATCTATAACATACCTGTCAGTAGTAACAGGTGGTGTATCTATAACATACCTGCCAGTAGTAACAGGTGGTGTATCTATAACATACCTGTCAGTAGTAACAGGTGGTGTATCTATAACATACCTGTCAGTAATAACAGGTGGTGTATCTATAACATACCTGTCAGTAATAACAGGTGGTGTATCTATAACATACCTGTCAGTAGTAACAGGTGGTGTATCTATAACATACCTGTCAGTAGTAACAGGTGGTGTATCTATAACATACCTGTCAGTAATAACAGGTGGTGTATCTATAACATACCTGTCAGTAGTAACAGGTGGTGTATCTATAACATACCTGTCAGTAGTAACAGGTGGTGTATCTATAACATACCTGTCAGTAGTAACAGGTGGTGTATCTATAACATACCTGTCAGTAGTAACAGGTGGTGTATCTATAACATACCTGTCAGTAGTAACAGGTGGTGTATCTATAACATACCTGTCAGTAGTAACAGGTGGTGTATCTATAACATACCTGTCAGTAGTAACAGGTGGTGTATCTATAACATACCTGTCAGTAGTAACAGGTGGTGTATCTATAACATACCTGTCAGTAGTAACAGGTGGTGTATCTATAACATACCTGTCAGTAGTAACAGGTGGTGTATCTATAACATACCTGTCAGTAGTAACAGGTGGTGTATCTATAACATACCTGTCAGTAGTAACAGGTGGTGTATCTATAACATACCTGTCAGTAGTAACAGGTGGTGTATCTATAACATACCTGTCAGTAGTAACAGGTGGTGTATCTATAACATACCTGTCAGTAGTAACAGGTGGTGTATCTATAACATACCTGTCAGTAGTAACAGGTGGTGTATCTAACATAAGTAGTAACATACCATGTCAGTAGTAACAGGTGGTGTATCTATAACATACCTGTCAGTAGTAACAGGTGGTGTATCTATAACATACCTGTCAGTAGTAACAGGTGGTGTATCTATAACATACCTGTCAGTAGTAACAGGTGGTGTATCTATAACATACCTGTCAGTAGTAACAGGTGGTGTATCTATAACATACCTGTCAGTAGTAACAGGTGGTGTATCTATAACATACCTGTCAGTAGTAACAGGTGGTGTATCTATAACATACCTGTCAGTAGTAACAGGTGGTGTATCTATAACATACCTGTCAGTAGTAACAGGTGGTGTATCTATAACATACCTGTCAGTAGTAACAGGTGGTGTATCTATAACATACCTGTCAGTAGTAACAGGTGGTGTATCTATAACATACCTGTCAGTAGTAACAGGTGGTGTATCTATAACATACCTGTCAGTAGTAACAGGTGGTGTATCTATAACATACCTGTCAGTAGTAACAGGTGGTGTATCTATAACATACCTGTCAGTAGTAACAGGTGGTGTATCTATAACATACCTGTCAGTAGTAACAGGTGGTGTATCTATAACATACCTGTCAGTAGTAACAGGTGGTGTATCTATAACATACCTGTCAGTAGTAACAGGTGGTGTATCTATAACATACCTGTCAGTAGTAACAGGTGGTGTATCTATAACATACCTGTCAGTAGTAACAGGTGGTGTATCTATAACATACCTGTCAGTAGTAACAGGTGGTGTATCTATAACATACCTGTCAGTAGTAACAGGTGGTGTATCTATAACATACCTGTCAGTAGTAACAGGTGGTGTATCTATAACATACCTGTCAGTAGTAACAGGTGGTGTATCTATAACATACCTGTCAGTAGTAACAGGTGGTGTATCTATAACATACCTGTCAGTAATAACAGGTGGTGTATCTATAACATACCTGTCAGTAGTAACAGGTGGTGTATCTATAACATACCTGTCAGTAGTAACAGGTGGTGTATCTATAACATACCTGTCAGTAGTAACAGGTGGTGTATCTATAACATACCTGTCAGTAATAACAGGTGGTGTATCTATAACATACCTGTCAGTAGTAACAGGTGGTGTATCTATAACATACCTGTCAGTAGTAACAGGTGGTGTATCTATAACATACCTGTCAGTAGTAACAGGTGGTGTATCTATAACATACCTGTCAGTAGTAACAGGTGGTGTATCTATAACATACCTGTCAGTAATAACAGGTGGTGTATCTATAACATACCTGCCAGTAGTAACAGGTGGTGTATCTATAACATACCTGTCAGTAGTAACAGGTGGTGTATCTATAACATACCTGTCAGTAATAACAGGTGGTGTATCTATAACATACCTGCCAGTAGTAACAGGTGGTGTATCTATAACACCCTCTCTTTTACATCCCATGTTAATAGTGTTACCTGGTCTGCTTATTATCATCTTCGAAATATAAATCATCCGCGTCCTTTCCTCACGCCCCACTCCACTACCATTCTTGTTCACAGCCTAGTCACCTCCCGTTTAGATTATTGCAACTCCCTCTTGTTTGGCCTCACACATAAAACCCTACATAAACTTCACCTGGTCCAAAACTCAGCTGCTCGTATCATTACTCATATCCCTTCTACTCATCACATCACTCTTATTTTACAACAACTTTTAAAGTCATTCATAATCTAGCTCCTTCATATCTTTTGATCTCCTCCATATACCCACACACGCTCGTACTCTTAGATCCTCTTCTACTATTCACTTCACTGTTCCTCGCGTCCGTCTTGTTACTACGGGGTGTAGAGCTTTCAGTTCCTCTGCTCCCCAGCTCTAGAATTCCCTACCACCGGACCTCCGTAATATTGACTCTCTTTCACATTTTAAATCCACACTCAAAACTCATTTGTTTAGAATAGCTTACTCCGTTTGACCACAACTGTACTCTCTTTCATTGTATTGTATTTCAGTGTTTTATTTAAGTGTTGTCTGTTGTTTATGATGATGTACGGTGACCTTGAGTGTCAAGAAAGGCGCCTATAAATATAATGTATTATTATTATACCTGCCAGGACAAACAGGTGGTTCCCAGAGTCTCCCTGGCGGATGATGTAATCCCCGTGCTGGAACCCTTTCGGGTACATACACTCCACCATGTCTCTGAGCTGCTGGCCCTCCAGGCTCTTCAGATAGGGGTTCTTACAGAGGGCATCACACAGCAGCTTCTTCACACTTCGGGAGAGGATGGGTGATTATCTGAATCTAGGCAGTGAGGCCCGGTCAGTTACCGGTCAGTTACCGGTCAGTTACTGGTCAGTTACCGGTCAGTTACTGGTCAGTTACCGGTCAGTTACTGGTCAGTTATCAGTCAGTTACCGGTCAGTTATCAGTCAGTTACCGGTCAGTTATCAGTCAGTTACCGGTCAGTTATCGGTCAGTTACCGGTCAGTTATCAGTCAGTTACTGGTCAGTTATCGGTCAGTTACCGGTCAGTTATCAGTCAGTTACTGGTCAGTTATCAGTCAGTTACCTGGCATCCTTGGGCACTCTGGCCTTCTCCAGGGAGAACGTGGGCAGGCAGCTGGAGTCGTAGGTTCTGGATGTGGGCTCAGCAGAAACCCCAGCCTTTGCTCCTTTCCTCTGATTGGCTGTGTCTCGAATACGACTGCTAACACTGGATCGGTACTTTCTGCTGCCTGAAGTCTTGGTTACGCACAAATTCTGACCCGCACCTAAAAGTCAGGTGGCCCATTTTAAAGAAGAAAACCATGATTTACACGTTCTAATTAAACGCCACCTTAACCAGATAAGGAACGCCACTATAACTAGATAAGGAACGCTACCTTAACCGGATAAGGAACGCCACCTTAACCAGATAAGGAACGCCACCTTAACCAGATAAGGAACGCCACCTTAACCAGATAAGGAACGCCACCTTAACCAGATAAGGAACGCCACCTTAACCAGATAAGGAACGCCACCTTAACCAGATAAGGAACGCCACCATAACCAGATAAGGAACGCCACCTTAACCAGATAAGGAACGCTACCTTAACCAGATAAGGAACGCCACCTTAACCAGATAAGGAACGCCACCTTAACCAGATAAGGAACGCCACCTTAACCAGATAAGGAACGCTACCTTAACCAGATAAGGAACGCCTTCTAATTGTTCAATCAGTTTAAGATCTTACCAATCACTGAGGCAGGTGTACTTTCAGCAGCTCCAACCTTGTTTCCTTGGTTTTGGATCTGGTTCTGGATCTGGTTGTTCAGCTGAAGGTTTATCTTCTGAAGCTCTTCCCTCAGTTCCCCCTCTACTCGTTTCTGATTGGCCAATTGTTCCTGGAGCTGCTTGATCCACAGGTCATTATTGGTCAGTTCCTCATCCTTCACCCTAGATTCCACCTCCAAATGTTCTATCCTGGCTTTGAGGGCTTCTAATATCTCTGTGTTTTTATCATTAGAAGATGACACTGGCTTCTTGTCCTTTTCTCTTTTGGCTGTGGCACCCATGGTATTGCTAGTTCCATCTGCTGCTTGCTCCTTGAAGCACTTTGATTTGACTGAACCATTCCCCATCTGGTCATCCACTCAACCAGCTAATGACAGGAGAAGAGATCAAGTTTACTGACAGACAGTCTGAATAATGTTCAGGATAAGTATGTCTGGACGTACAGAGATTACAGGCTGTTCATTGATAACGGTCTAATAGGAGGAGAGGGGAAATGGGAGAGAAGGGGGAGGGAGAGGGGAGAGAGATGGGAGAGAGAGGGGAGATGGGAGAGAGATGGGAGAGAGAGGGGAGATGGGAGAGAAAGGGGAGATGGGAGAGAGAGGGGGTGGGAGAGAGAGGGGAGGGAGACGGGAGAGAGAGAGATGAGAGAGGCGATGGGAGAGAGAGAGGGGAGATGGTCAGATGGTTATTTTCACATCTCACAATCTATGTATTATTTATTAGTGTCTGGAGGTATCATATTACATAAAGAATATGAAAATACAATATACCGTGAGAAAGGAGGAGTGGAGAGGCAAGAGGAGGAGTGGAGAGGCAAGAGGAGGAGTGGAGAGGCAAGAGGAGGAGTGGAGAGGCAAGAGGAGGAGTGGAGAGGCAAGAGGAGGAGTGGAGAGGCAAGAGGAGGAGTGGAGAGGCAAGAGGAGGAGTGGAGAGGCAAGAGGAGGAGTGGAGAGGCAAGAGGAGGAGTGGAGAGGCAAGAGGAGGAGAGGAGAGGCAAGAGGAGGAGTGGAGAGACAAGAGGAGGAGTGGAGAGACAAGAGGAGGAGTGGAGAGACAAGAGGAGGAGTGGAGAGGCAAGAGGAGGAGTGGAGAGGCAAGATATCTGTGGTGCTACGTTAAGCACCACAGAACGTAGCAGACTGTCTGTATAGGTAGACCATAGACCGTACACACAATAATACAGACCACCACAGAACGTAGCAGACTGTCTGTATAGGTAGACCATAGACCGTACATACAATAATACAGACCACCACAGAACGTAGCAGACTGTCTGTATAGGTAGACCATAGACCGTACACACAATAATACAGACCACCACAGAACGTAGCAGACTGTCTGTATAGGTAGACCATAGACCGTACACACAATAATACAGACCACCACAGAACGTAGCAGACTGTCTGTATAGGTAGACCATAGACCGTACACACAATAATACAGACCACCACAGAACGTAGCAGACTGTCTGTATAGGTAGACCATAGACCGTACACACAATAATACAGACCACCACAGAACGTAGCAGACTGTCTGTATAGGTAGACCATAGACCGTACACACAATAATACAGACCACCACAGAACGTAGCAGACTGTCTGTATAGGTAGACCATAGACCGTACACACAATAATACAGACCACCACAGAACGTAGCAGACTGTCTGTATAGGTAGACCATAGACCGTACACACAATAATACAGACCACCACAGAACGTAGCAGACTGTCTGTATAGGTAGACCATAGACCGTACACACAATAATACAGACCACCACAGAACGTAGCAGACTGTCTGTATAGGTAGACCATAGACCGTACACACAATAATACAGACCACCACAGAACGTAGCAGACTGTCTGTATAGGTAGACCATAGACCGTACACACAATAATACAGACCACCACAGAACGTAGCAGACTGTCTGTATAGGTAGACCATAGACCGTACACACAATAATACAGACCACCACAGAACGTAGCAGACTGTCTGTATAGGTAGACCATAGACCGTACACACAATAATACAGACCACCACAGAACGTAGCAGACTGTCTGTATAGGTAGACCATAGACCGTACACACAATAATACAGACCACCACAGAACGTAGCAGACTGTCTGTATAGGTAGACCATAGACCGTACACACAATAATACAGACCACCACAGAACGTAGCAGACTGTCTGTATAGGTAGACCATAGACCGTACACACAATAATACAGACCACCACAGAACGTAGCAGACTGTCTGTATAGGTAGACCATAGACCGTACACACAATAATACAGACCACCACAGAACGTAGCAGACTGTCTGTATAGGTAGACCATAGACCGTACACACAATAATACAGACCACCACAGAACGTAGCAGACTGTCTGTATAGGTAGACCATAGACCGTACACACAATAATACAGACCACCACAGAACGTAGCAGACTGTCTGTATAGGTAGACCATAGACCGTACACACAATAATACAGACCACCACAGAACGTAGCAGACTGTCTGTATAGGTAGACCATAGACCGTACACACACAATAATACAGACCACCACAGAACGTAGCAGACTGTCTGTATAGGTAGACCATAGACCGTACACACAATAATACAGACCACCACAGAACGTAGCAGACTGTCTGTATAGGTAGACCATAGACCGTACACACAATAATACAGACCACCACAGAACGTAGCAGACTGTCTGTATAGGTAGACCATAGACCGTACACACAATAATACAGACCACCACAGAACGTAGCAGACTGTCTGTATAGGTAGACCATAGACCGTACATACACAAACAATAACGCTAGTGTTGTAGTACTCGAGTCCGGTCTCGAGACCGATTTCTGCTTTCTCGGACTCGTCTCGGACTTGACTCGAACTCGGCACAGGCGGTCTCGTCCCCATCACAATTTTTTTAGGGCTGGGATAGTTAACGCGTTAATCTGAGGCGTTAATTTTAAATGTTTAACGCGATTAACGCACCACTTTATAAGTTTCGGTTTCGGTTTGCAAAGCCGAATTGAAATACCATAGAAGCAGTTCGTCTTTAGTTTATCGTATAAAAACAGAAACACCCGGTCATTATAGACGTTACTGGTGAGGCTACAGGACAGAAACACCTGGTTATTATAGACGTTACTAGTGAGGCTACAGGACAGAAACACCCGGTCATTATAGACGTTACTAGTGAGGCTACAGGACAGAAACACCTGGTCATTATAGACGTTACTAGTGAGGCTACAGGACAGAAACACCTGGTCATTATAGACGTTACTAGTGAGGATACAGGACAGAAACACCCGGTCATTATAGACGTTACTAGTGAGGCTACAGGACAGAAACACCCGGTCATTATAGACGTTACTAGTGAGGCTACAGGACAGAAACACCCGGTCATTATTGACGTTACTAGTGAGGCTACAGGACAGAAACACCCGGTCATTATTGATGTTACTAGTGAGGCTACAGGACAGAAACACCCGGTCATTATAGACGTTACTAGTGAGGCTACAGGACAGAAACACCCGGTCATTATAGACGTTACTAGTGAGGCTACAGGACAGAAACACCCGGTCATTATAGACGTTACTAGTGAGGCTACAGGACAGAAACACCCGGTCATTATAGACGTTACTAGTGAGGCTACAGGACAGAAACACCCGGTCATTATAGACGTTACTAGTGAGGCTACAGGACAGAAACACCCGGTCATTATAGACGTTACTAGTGAGGCTACAGGACAGAAACACCGGGTCATTATAGACGTTACTAGTGAGGCTACAGGACAGAAACACCCGGTCATTATAGACGTTACTAGTGAGGCTACAGGACAGAAACACCCGGTCATTATAGACGTTACTAGTGAGGCTACAGGACAGAAACACCCGGTCATTATAGACGTTACTAGTGAGGCTACAGGACAGAAACACCCGGTCATTATAGACGTTACTGGTGAGGCTACAGGACAGAAACACCTGGTTATTATAGACGTTACTAGTGAGGCTACAGGACAGAAACACCCGGTCATTATAGACGTTACTAGTGAGGCTACAGGACAGAAACACCTGGTCATTATAGACGTTACTAGTGAGGCTACAGGACAGAAACACCTGGTCATTATAGACGTTACTAGTGAGGATACAGGACAGAAACACCCGGTCATTATAGACGTTACTAGTGAGGCTACAGGACAGAAACACCCGGTCATTATAGACGTTACTAGTGAGGCTACAGGACAGAAACACCCGGTCATTATTGACGTTACTAGTGAGGCTACAGGACAGAAACACCCGGTCATTATAGACGTTACTAGTGAGGCTACAGGACAGAAACACCCGGTCATTATAGACGTTACTAGTGAGGCTACAGGACAGAAACACCCGGTCATTATAGACGTTACTAGTGAGGCTACAGGACAGAAACACCCGGTCATTATAGACGTTACTAGTGAGGCTACAGGACAGAAACACCCGGTCATTATAGACGTTACTAGTGAGGCTACAGGACAGAAACACCGGGTCATTATAGACGTTACTAGTGAGGCTACAGGACAGAAACACCCGGTCATTATAGACGTTACTAGTGAGGCTACAGGACAGAAACACCCGGTCATTATAGACGTTACTAGTGAGGCTACAGGACAGAAACACCCGGTCATTATAGACGTTACTAGTGAGGCTACAGGACAGAAACACCCGGTCATTATAGACGTTACTAGTGAGGCTACAGGACAGAAACACCTGGTCATTATAGACGTTACTAGTGAGGCTACAGGACAGAAACACCCGGTCATTATAGACGTTACTAGTGAGGCTACAGGACAGAAACACCCGGTCATTATAGACGTTACTAGTGAGGCTACAGGACAGAAACACCCGGTCATTATAGACGTTACTAGTGAGGCTACAGGACAGAAACACCCGGTCATTATAGACGTTACTAGTGAGGCTACAGGACAGAAACACCCGGTCATTATAGACGTTACTAGTGAGGCTACAGGACAGAAACACCCGGTCATTATTGATGTTACTAGTGAGGCTACAGGACAGAAACACCGGGTCATTATAGACGTTACTAGTGAGGCTACAGGACAGAAACACCCGGTCATTATTGACGTTACTAGTGAGGCTACAGGACAGAAACACCCGGTCATTATAGACGTTACTAGTGAGGATACAGGACAGAAACACCCGGTCATTATTGACGTTACTAGTGAGGCTACAGGACAGAAACACCCGGTCATTATAGACGTTACTAGTGAGGCTACAGGACAGAAACACCTGGTCATTATAGACGTTACTAGTGAGGCTACAGGACAGAAACACCCGGTCATTATTGACGTTACTAGTGAGGCTACAGGACAGAAACACCCGGTCATTATAGACGTTACTAGTGAGGATACAGGACAGAAACACCCGGTCATTATTGACGTTACTAGTGAGGCTACAGGACAGAAACACCGGGTCATTATAGACGTTACTAGTGAGGCTACAGGACAGAAACACCCGGTCATTATAGACGTTACTAGTGAGGCTACAGGACAGAAACACCCGGTCATTATAGACGTTACTAGTGAGGCTACAGGACAGAAACACCGGGTCATTATAGACGTTACTAGTGAGGCTACAGGACAGAAACACCCGGTCATTATTGACGTTACTAGTGAGGCTACAGGACAGAAACACCGGGTCATTATAGACGTTACTAGTGAGGCTACAGGACAGAAACACCGGGTCATTATTGACGTTACTAGTGAGGCTACAGGACAGAAACACCCGGTCATTATAGACGTTACTAGTGAGGCTACAGGACAGAAACACCGGGTCATTATTGACGTTACTAGTGAGGCTACAGGACAGAAACACCCGGTCATTATAGACGTTACTAGTGAGGCTACAGGACAGAAACACCCGGTCATTATTGACGTTACTAGTGAGGCTACAGGACAGAAACACCCGGTCATTATTGACGTTACTAGTGAGGCTACAGGACAGAAACACCCGGTCATTATTGACGTTACTAGTGAGGCTACAGGACAGAAACACCCGGTCATTATAGACGTTACTAGTGAGGCTACAGGACAGAAACACCCGGTCATTATAGACGTTACTAGTGAGGCTACAGGACAGAAACACCCGGTCATTATAGACGTTACTAGTGAGGCTACAGGACAGAAACACCCGGTCATTATTGATGTTACTAGTGAGGCTACAGGACAGAAACACCCGGTCATTATTGACATTACTAGTGAGGCTACAGGACAGAAACACCCGGTCATTATAGACGTTACTAGTGAGGCTACAGGACAGAAACACCGGGTCATTATAGACGTTACTAGTGAGGCTACAGGACAGAAACACCCGGTCATTATTGACGTTACTAGTGAGACTACAGGACAGAAACACCCGGTCATTATAGACGTTACTAGTGAGGCTACAGGACAGAAACACCCGGTCATTATAGACGTTACTAGTGAGGCTACAGGACAGAAACACCCGGTCATTATAGACGTTACTGGTGAGGCTACAGGACAGAAACACCGGGTCATTATAGACGTTACTAGTGAGGCTACAGGACAGAAACACCCGGTCATTATTGACGTTACTAGTGAGGCTACAGGACAGAAACACCCGGTCATTATAGAGTTACTAGTGAGGCTACAGGACAGAAACACCCGGTCATTATACGTTACTAGTGAGGCTACAGGACAGAAACACCCGGTCATTATAGACGTTACTCATTATTAGCGTGTGAGGCTACAGGACAGAAACACCCGGTCATTATAGACGTTACTAGTGAGGCTACAGGACAGAAACACCCGGTCATTATAGACGTTACTAGTGAGGCTACAGGACAGAAACACCCGGTCATTATAGACGTTACTAGTGAGGCTACAGGACAGAAACACCCGGTCATTATAGACGTTACTAGTGAGGCTACAGGACAGAAACACCCGGTCATTATAGACGTTACTAGTGAGGCTACAGGACAGAAACACCCGGTCATTATAGACGTTACTAGTGAGGCTACAGGACAGAAACACCCGGTCATTATAGACGTTACTAGTGAGGCTACAGGACAGAAACACCCGGTCATTATTGACGTTATTAGTGAGGCTACAGGACAGAAACACCCGGTCATTATAGACGTTACTAGTGAGGCTACAGGACAGAAACACCCGGTCATTATAGACGTTACTAGTGAGGCTACAGGACAGAAACACCCGGTCATTATAGACGTTACTAGTGAGGCTACAGGACAGAAACACCCGGTCATTATAGACGTTACTAGTGAGGCTACAGGACAGAAACACCCGGTCATTATAGACGTTACTAGTGAGGCTACAGGACAGAAACACCCGGTCATTATTGACGTTACTAGTGAGGCTACAGGACAGAAACACCCGGTCATTATTGACGTTACTAGTGAGGCTACAGGACAGAAACACCCGGTCATTATAGACGTTACTAGTGAGGCTACAGGACAGAAACACCCGGTCATTATAGACGTTACTAGTGAGGCTACAGGACAGAAACACCCGGTCATTATTGACGTTACTAGTGAGGCTACAGGACAGAAACACCCGGTCATTATTGATGTTACTAGTGAGGCTACAGGACAGAAACACCCGGTCATTATTGACGTTACTAGTGAGGATACAGGACAGAAACACCCGGTCGTTATTGACGTTACTAGTGAGGCTACAGGACAGAAACACCGGGTCATTATAGACGTTATTAGTGAGGCTACAGGACAGAAACACCCGGTCATTATTGACGTTACTTAGTGAGGCTACAGGACAGAAACACCCGGTCATTATAGACGTTACTAGTGAGGCTACAGGACAGAAACACCCGGTCATTATTGATGTTACTAGTGAGGCTACAGGACAGAAACACCCGGTCATTATTGACGTTACTAGTGAGGCTACAGGACAGAAACACCCGGTCATTATAGACGTTACTAGTGAGGCTACAGGACAGAAACACCCGGTCATTATAGACGTTACTAGTGAGGCTACAGGACAGAAACACCCGGTCATTATAGACGTTACTAGTGAGGCTACAGGACAGAAACACCCGGTCATTATAGACGTTACTAGTGAGGCTACAGGACAGAAACACCCGGTCATTATTGACGTTACTAGTGAGGCTACAGGACAGAAACACCCGGTCATTATTGACGTTACTAGTGAGGCTACAGGACAGAAACACCCGGTCATTATAGACGTTACTAGTGAGGCTACAGGACAGAAACACCCGGTCATTATTGACGTTACTAGTGAGGCTACAGGACAGAAACACCCGGTCATTATAGACGTTACTAGTGAGGCTACAGGACAGAAACACCCGGTCATTATAGACGTTACTAGTGAGGCTACAGGACAGAAACACCCGGTCATTATTGACGTTACTAGTGAGGCTACAGGACAGAAACACCCGGTCATTATTGACGTTACTAGTGAGGCTACAGGACAGAAACACCGGTCATTATAGACGTTACTAGTGAGGCTACAGGACAGAAACACCCGGTCATTATTGAGACGTTACTAGTGAGGCTACAGGACAGAAACACCCGGTCATTATAGACGTTACTAGTGAGGCTACAGGACAGAAACACCCGGTCATTATAGACGTTACTAGTGAGGCTACAGGACAGAAACACCCGGTCATTATTGACGTTACTAGTGAGGCTACAGGACAGAAACACCCGGTCATTATAGACGTTACTAGTGAGGCTACAGGACAGAAACACCCGGTCATTATTGACGTTACTAGTGAGGCTACAGGACAGAAACACCCGGTCATTATAGACGTTACTAGTGAGGCTACAGGACAGAAACACCCGGTCATTATTGACGTTACTAGTGAGGCTACAGGACAGAAACACCAGGTCATTATAGACGTTACTAGTGAGGCTACAGGACAGAAACACCCGGTCATTATAGACGTTACTAGTGAGGCTACAGGACAGAAACACCCGGTCATTATTGACGTTACTAGTGAGGCTACAGGACAGAAACACCCGGTCATTATAGACGTTACTAGTGAGGCTACAGGACAGAAACACCCGGTCATTATAGACGTTACTAGTGAGGCTACAGGACAGAAACACCCGGTCATTATAGACGTTACTAGTGAGGCTACAGGACAGAAACACCCGGTCATTATTGACGTTACTAGTGAGGCTACAGGACAGAAACACCCGGTCATTATAGACGTTACTAGTGAGGCTACAGGACAGAAACACCCGGTCATTATTGACGTTACTAGTGAGGCTACAGGACAGAAACACCGGTCATTATTGACGTTACTAGTGAGGCTACAGGACAGAAACACCCGGTCATTATTGATGTTACTAGTGAGGCTACAGGACAGAAACACCCGGTCATTATAGGCGTTACTAGTGAGGCTACAGGACAGAAACACCCGGTCATTATTGACGTTACTAGTGAGGCTACAGGACAGAAACACCCGGTCATTATTGACGTTACTAGTGAGGCTACAGGACAGAAACACCCGGTCATTATTGACGTTACTAGTGAGGCTACAGGACAGAAACACCCGGTCATTATTGACGTTACTAGTGAGGCTACAGGACAGAAACACCCGGTCATTATTGATGTTACTAGTGAGGCTACAGGACAGAAACACCCGGTCATTATTGACGTTACTAGTGAGGCTACAGGACAGAAACACCCGGTCATTATTGACGTTACTAGTGAGGCTACAGGACAGAAACACCCGGTCATTATTGACGTTACTAGTGAGGCTACAGGACAGAAACACCGGTCATTATTGACGTTACTAGTGAGGCTACAGGACAGAAACACCCGGTCATTATTGACGTTACTAGTGATGAGGCTACAGGACAGAAACACCCGGTCATTATTGACGTTACTAGTGAGGCTACAGGACAGAAACACCCGGTCATTATTGACGTTACTAGTGAGGCTACAGGACAGAAACACCCGGTCATTATTGACGTTACTAGTGAGGCTACAGGACAGAAACACCGGTCATTATTGACGTTACTAGTGAGGCTACAGGACAGAAACACCCGGTCATTATAGACGTTACTAGTGAGGCTACAGGACAGAAACACCCGGTCATTATTGACGTTACTAGTGAGGCTACAGGACAGAAACACCCGGTCATTATAGACGTTACTAGTGAGGCTACAGGACAGAAACACCCGGTCATTATTGATGTTACTAGTGAGGCTACAGGACAGAAACACCCGGTCATTATTGACGTTACTAGTGAGGCTACAGGACAGAAACACCCGGTCATTATTGACGTTACTAGTGAGGCTACAGGACAGAAACACCCGGTCATTATTGACGTTACTAGTGAGGCTACAGGACAGAAACACCCGGTCATTATAGACGTTACTAGTGAGGCTACAGGACAGAAACACCCGGTCATTATTGACGTTACTAGTGAGGCTACAGGACAGAAACACCCGGTCATTATTGATGTTACTAGTGAGGCTACAGGACAGAAACACCCGGTCATTATTGACATTACTAGTGAGGCTACAGGACAGAAACACCCGGTCATTATAGATGTTACTAGTGAGGCTACAGGACAGAAACACCGGTCATTATAGACGTTACTAGTGAGGCTACAGGACAGAAACACCCGGTCATTATTGACGTTACTAGTGAGACTACAGGACAGAAACACCCGGTCATTATAGACGTTACTAGTGAGGCTACAGGACAGAAACACCCGGTCATTATAGACGTTACTAGTGAGGCTACAGGACAGAAACACCCGGTCATTATAGACGTTACTGGTGAGGCTACAGGACAGAAACACCGGTCATTATAGACGTTACTAGTGAGGCTACAGGACAGAAACACCCGGTCATTATTGACGTTACTAGTGAGGCTACAGGACAGAAACACCCGGTCATTATAGACGTTACTAGTGAGGCTACAGGACAGAAACACCCGGTCATTATAGACGTTACTAGTGAGGCTACAGGACAGAAACACCCGGTCATTATTGACGTTACTAGTGAGGCTACAGGACAGAAACACCCGGTCATTATAGACGTTACTAGTGAGGCTACAGGACAGAAACACCCGGTCATTATAGACGTTACTAGTGAGGCTACAGGACAGAAACACCCGGTCATTATAGACGTTACTGGTGAGGCTACAGGACAGAAACACCCGGTCATTATAGACGTTACTAGTGAGGCTACAGGACAGAAACACCCGGTCATTATTGACGTTATTAGTGAGGCTACAGGACAGAAACACCCGGTCATTATAGACGTTACTAGTGAGGCTACAGGACAGAAACACCCGGTCATTATAGACGTTACTAGTGAGGCTACAGGACAGAAACACCCGGTCATTATAGACGTTACTAGTGAGGCTACAGGACAGAAACACCCGGTCATTATAGACGTTATTAGTGAGGCTACAGGACAGAAACACCCGGTCATTATAGACGTTACTAGTGAGGCTACAGGACAGAAACACCCGGTCATTATAGACGTTACTAGTGAGGCTACAGGACAGAAACACCGGGTCATTATTGACGTTACTAGTGAGGCTACAGGACAGAAACACCCGGTCATTATAGACGTTATTAGTGAGGCTACAGGACAGAAACACCGGGTCATTATAGACGTTACTAGTGAGGCTACAGGACAGAAACACCCGGTCATTATTGACGTTACTAGTGAGGCTACAGGACAGAAACACCCGGTCATTATTGATGTTACTAGTGAGGCTACAGGACAGAAACACCCGGTCATTATTGACGTTACTAGTGAGGCTACAGGACAGAAACACCCGGTCATTATTGACGTTACTAGTGAGGCTACAGGACAGAAACACCGGGTCATTATAGACGTTATTAGTGAGGCTACAGGACAGAAACACCCGGTCATTATTGACGTTATTAGTGAGGCTACAGGACAGAAACACCCGGTCATTATAGACGTTACTAGTGAGGCTACAGGACAGAAAAAAACGGTCATTATTGATGTTACTAGTGAGGCTACAGGACAGAAACACCGGGTCATTATTGACGTTACTAGTGAGGCTACAGGACAGAAAAACCGGTCATTATAGACGTTACTAGTGAGACTACAGGACAGAAACACCCGGTCATTATAGACGTTACTAGTGAGGCTACAGGACAGAAACACCCGGTCATTATAGACGTTACTAGTGGGGCTACAGGACAGAAACACCCGGTCATTATTGACGTTACTAGTGAGGCTACAGGACAGAAACACCAGGTCATTATTGACGTTACTAGTGAGGCTACAGGACAGAAACACCGGGTCATTATAGACGTTACTAGTGAGGCTACAGGACAGAAACACCCGGTCATTATAGACGTTACTAGTGAGGCTACAGGACAGAAACACCCGGTCATTATTGATGTTACTAGTGAGGCTACAGGACAGAAACACCGGGTCATTATAGACGTTACTAGTGAGGCTACAGGACAGAAACACCCGGTCATTATAGACGTTACTAGTGAGGCTACAGGACAGAAACACCCGGTCATTATTGACGTTACTAGTGAGGCTACAGGACAGAAACACCCGGTCATTATTGACGTTACTAGTGAGGCTACAGGACAGAAACACCCGGTCATTATAGACGTTATTAGTGAGGCTACAGGACAGAAACACCCGGTCATTATTGACGTTACTAGTGAGGCTACAGGACAGAAACACCCGGTCATTATAGACGTTACTAGTGAGGCTACAGGACAGAAACACCCGGTCATTATAGACGTTACTAGTGAGGCTACAGGACAGAAACACCAGGTCATTATTGCGTTACTAGTGAGGCTACAGGACAGAAACACCGGGTCATTATAGACGTTACTAGTGAGGCTACAGGACAGAAACACCCGGTCATTATAGACGTTACTAGTGAGGCTACAGGACAGAAACACCGGGTCATTATAGACGTTACTAGTGAGGCTACAGGACAGAAACACCGGGTCATTATAGACGTTACTAGTGAGGCTACAGGACAGAAACACCCGGTCATTATAGACGTTACTAGTGAGGCTACAGGACAGAAACACCCGGTCATTATAGACGTTACTAGTGAGGCTACAGGACAGAAACACCCGGTCATTATTGACGTTACTAGTGAGGCTACAGGACAGAAATACCCGGTCATTATTGACGTTACTAGTGAGGCTACAGGACAGAAACACCCGGTCATTATTGACGTTACTAGTGAGGCTACAGGACAGAAACACCTGGTCATTATTGACGTTACTAGTGAGGCTACAGGACAGAAACACCTGGTCATTATTGACGTTACTAGTGAGGCTACAGGACAGAAACACCCGGTCATTATAGACGTTACTCGTGAGGCTACAGGACAGAAACACCGGGTCATTATAGACGGAGGCTACAGGACAGAAACACCCGGTCATTATTGACGTTACTAGTGAGGCTACAGGACAGAAACACCCGGTCATTATAGACGTTACTAGTGAGGCTACAGGACAGAAACACCCGGTCATTATTGACGTTACTCGTGAGGCTACAGGACAGAAACACCCGGTCATTATAGACGTTACTAGTGAGGCTACAGAACAGAAACACCCGGTCATTATAGACGTTACTAGTGAGGCTACAGGACAGAAACACCTGGTCATTATAGACGTTACTGGTGAGGCTACAGGACAGAAACACCCGGTCAGTATTGATGTTACTAGTGAGGCTACAGGACAGAAACACCCGGTCATTATTGATGTTACTAGTGAGGCTACAGGACAGAAACACCCGGTCATTATTGACGTTACTAGTGAGGCTACAGGACAGAAACACCCGGTCATTATTGACGTTACTAGTGAGGTTACAGGACAGAAACACCCGGTCATTATAGACGTTACTAGTGAGGCTACAGGACAGAAACACCCGGTCATTATTGATGTTACTAGTGAGGCTACAGGACAGAAACACCCGGTCATTATAGACGTTACTAGTGAGGCTACAGGACAGAAACACCCGGTCATTATTGACGTTACTAGTGAGGCTATAGGACAGAAACACCAATCCGCGTTACTGCAGTACAGTGCGTCTAATAGTGACGGGCTATTGACCAAACAAGTAACCGAGGAGTTAACCTATGGTTTAGTTAAATAGATAGAAACTGCCGCCCAATAAACACAGTAGGCCTAGGAGACGAGGGACTGAAATAAATCATTGAAATTTGCATCTCGATACCCATTGTTCTGTTACAGTCAGGTTATCGAAATTGATTTAAATTTAATTAAATTGTTTTAATTCAGTGTTTTACATGATGATAACGCTCAATGACTTTGGTAGTAGAGAGAACATATACACACATAATAATTGTTGAATGGGAACCGGGCTGTGGGAAAATAGACAAGAACCGTTCTGGGTTTGATAATGAGGAAGTGTGTGGGTCAGCTAGTAGACTGCTGACGTCTGGAACCGATTCTGATCCACAGTGAGAGCAGGTTCAGAGAGAGACATGACAGTCTAACCAAGTGATCACAGGGAAGCAATTGTTCAGAATGTGGAAGTGGAGCTGTGCCTGTTTGGTTTAGATATTTCACATGATGTTCACCATGACCTCAGACCTCTACAGAGTTCACAATCTTAACTCCACATAACCCCAAAAGGTTTTTTAAAGAACATATTAAATGTTTTTTAAACATTGTTTTAATTAAAAAAAAAAATTAATGAAATGAGTATCAACAAAATACCTGACCTGATCTCCATGACATCCAATGATGAGCCAAAACATTATGACCACCTGCGTAATATGCTGTTGGTCCTCCATGTACCACTGTAACATTATGACCTAATACGCTGTTGGTCCTCCATGTACCTCTGTAACATTATGACCTAATATGCTGTTGGTCCTCCATGTACCACTGTAACATTATGACCTAATATGCTGTTGGTCCTCCATGTACCACTGTAACATTATGACCTAATACGCTGTTGGTCCTCCATGTACCACTGTAACATTATGACCTAATATGCTGTTGGTCCTCCATGTACCACTGTAACATTATGACCTAATATGCTGTTGGTCCTCCATGTACCACTGTAACATTATGACCTAATACGCTGTTGGTCCTCCATGTACCACTGTAACATTATGACCTAATATGCTGTTCGTCCTCCATGTACCACTGTAACATTATGACCTAATATGCTGTTGGTCCTCCATGTACCACTGTAACATTATGACCTCATACGCTTTTGGTCCTCCATGTACCACTGTAACATTATGACCTAATATGCTGTTGGTCCTCCATGTACCACTGTAACATTATGACCTAATACGCTGTTGATCCTCCATGTACCACTGTAGCATTATGACCTAATATGCTGTTGGTCCTCCATGTACCACTGTAACATTATGACCTAATACGCTGTTGGTCCTCCATGTACCACTGTAACATTATGACCTAATATGCTGTTGGTCCTCCATGTACCACTGTAACATTATGACCTAATACGCTGTTGGTCCTCCATGTACCACTGTAACATTATGACCTAATATGCTGTTGGTCCTCCATGTACCACTGTAACATTATGACCTAATACGCTGTTGGTCCTCCATGTACCACTGTAACATTATGACCTAATACGCTGTTGGTCCTCCATGTACCACCAAAACAGCACTGACCATGAAGACATTTGCCCTTGTTAGGAGATGGTCACCGTTCACTTCTTCTGTGAGTGGTCATAATGTTTTGGCTAATTTGTTTAAGTAACAAAGTCCAGGCACCTGTTTCAGCTCCACAGCGCCACTTCTACAACGAGTGGTCAATGTGTAGAACTGCAACATAAAGGAGGTGTGAACTTTAAAAGCTTCAAACACCACAACCATGAACACAGAGCCCAGCTACAGAGAGAGATACTGTCACTGGTGCTCCTGACTTAGACTTCTGATATTTGTAAGTACAATCATTTATCAATAGTTCTATGCAGCTGCTAGTAACTCATCTGTGATGGTAACTGAGGTCTAATCATGCATTTGAAATGGACTATTTTCTAAGACTCTATGCATTTCATAATTATTAAACTATTATAAGATCAGCCACCAGAGGACTGGTCACCCCCCAGAGTTGGGTTCTTCTCTAGGTTTCATTCTAAATTCGTCTCATCCACTGTTGATGCCTGCTCGATCCATTTTCAGGCTGGGTGTTGGTAAAACCACTTTGTGACAACTTTGTTAAAAAAAAAATAGTTTTGTAATTCAAAAAACTATCACCCTACAGGCAAACTGTCTCGTGGACACGAATGTGTGAAAATACATTTAATATGTTTTGCTTGGGCATGTTTTAGTATTTACTAAATGTATTTTACTGAAACATAAAATACAACATGACCATATATTCCTCTATCCTCCATGTGAGCTTTACTGCAGGAGTTTACATCAGGCAACATACTGATCTCATTCATATTTGTGGATTGATTTAGTAAATATAAAATATTAGGTAAATGTTGACTGTTTCCCAATGAACAGAGGAAATCCTAAAGACGTTCATGGAACCAGCAACCAGGGTTGGCTTGCTATATATATGACAAGCAGAAAGCACATATTCACTAAGTTAATTATTTATACTGATTTATCTGGTAAAAGATAGAAATCAGAAGTTTAGAAACGTACAAAACACAACATCTATTTATTGGAAATATTTATCTTGAGTAGAACATAATAGGATCAAAACTTTGTTCTGTCTACAACCAGAGTTCCTGATGATGAAACTGAAGAAAGTCATGGCAGGAACAGGAAGTGGAACAGGAACAGGAACAGGAAGTGGAACAGGAACAGGAAGTGGGTCAATGCGGTCTCAGCTGAGTTTTTTCCTCTGCTTCCTGTTGCATTACTGTTTTCTTTTCTATCCAGTGACTGGATACTCACTGGAAAACTGCATTATTGTTTATTCTGAAGATTCTACCCTCGGGATGAAAGTGAAATGTGATAACAGGAAACTCATAGCCATTCCAGCAGATATCCCAGAACAAGTAACATCATTAATAGTGTCAACCAATTTTATTTTAAAAATCAAAACGGGGGACTTCAAAAATAAATTAATGCTGAATTATTTAAGATTGGAGGGAAACCACATCTCTAATGTGGACGATGGAGCTTTTTCGGATTTGGTTGCATTGCAGTATCTGGATCTCAGCAAAAACAAACTGACTTCCATCTCAGACCACACGTTCCACGGCCTAACCAACCTCTCAGAGCTAATGTTGTCTTGCAACAACATTTCAACCATCACATCCAGTTCATTTCAGATGCTCCACAGTCTAAAATCACTGGATTTATCCTACAACAAACTGAGTCATATAACGACCATTAAAACTATCTTACAGATGTCTAACTTAAAGATGTTAGACATTCAGAACAATAGATTTAACAACTTTCAGTCGTCAGAAATATCAAACAATTCAATAGGACTGAGACAGATGTATGTGTCTGAAAACCCTTTCAAAGTTTTCAACATCACAGACCATGTTTTTCCAGACCTTCAGGAACTTGGCCTAGCCGACTGTGGCACAAATGAAGGCATGGAATGGAATGTTCCAGACAGATCTTTTCTGACCAGTGTCACGAGTGTGGATGTGACCAACCTTCATATGTCTTTGGATATGATGAGTGACATGTTGCAGAGCTTCACCTCTTCATTAGCTGAGTTAATTATGCACAATGCGACGGAAGACAGGGCTGAGGTGGTCATTGGTATAGCCTGCCAGATACCAACGCTGAGAACACTTGACCTGATGAGCACACTCCATGTGAAGCTCCTGCAGTCCTGCACGCATTTGACTGACCTGAATTTAGGTTATTGTAAAATAAGTGAACTGCCTGAGGTCACCTTCAGACCAATGAGGAAGCTAAGAAAGTTGATATTAAGTCAAAACCTGTTTTCTTCTGTGCCGAACGCCACAGCGAACCTTCACACTCTGCAAATCCTGGATCTATCAAACAACCACATCAATAAACTTGAATGTAACGTTTTTTCCAATCTCACTAAACTCACAGAACTAAGCCTTTTCAACAACAAAATAACAAACCTCAAAGGATGCTATTTCCAGGATTTAATAGCCTTAGAAAAACTCATTCTTGACAGCAACGATATTGTGACATTGGGTGATACTTTCAAAGATGGTTTTCTGAAACTTGAGTTATTGAATTTGAATGGAAATAAGCTGGACTCAATTGAAACCGATACCTTTAGAAACTTAAAATCACTTAAACAGTTGTATATATCTAAGAATCCAATCATTCAATTGAAACCTGGTGCTTTTCAGGGACTGTCTAGTCTGACTGAACTTTATCTGAGATCAAATTGCATTACAAGTGAATATGATATAACAGACTCGGTATTTCAAGGACTGAAAAGTTTGCTAACTCTAGATTTATCCGAGAATAATATTCTTTATGAAACAGAAAAACAAGTCTCTTCTAAATTCTCCAACTTGCCATCTTTGAAATACTTTTATTTTAACAATCTGGGTCCTGAGGGACACACTCATCATATACCAGTTAACTTTCTAAAAGGTCTGAGATCTTTGTTATTGATCGATTTGGAAGGTCTCCTTCTGAAATCCCTGCCTGCTGACACATTCCTTCATACACCAAATTTAGAGACTCTAAATATCTGCAATAATGATTTTATAACACTTTCTGCTGGGTTGTTTCTGCCAATTCCCAGGTTAAAGCATCTCAACTTGCACCATAACGGAATTCTATCTTTAGATTTTCTCATACTAGCTAATCTCAATGAACTCACATACTTAAATGTGCGACATAATGCATTTACTGAGATTAATGAGACAGAAATAAATTCTCTTCCTGCTTTAAAATTCCTGGACATGCAAGAAAACTATCTGTACTGTGACTGTAGGAATGTCTGTTTATTGCAGTGGATAAAGAACAACAACACAACACAAGTTGTTTATGCTGGTGATCTTTCCTGCCAGTTCCCAGAGGTTAAGAAAGGAACTAATCTCTTGGACTTTGACATCCACTCCTGTTCACATGACATGAGCTTCCTGTTGTACATCAACACAATGTCTCTGGTTCTTCTCACCCTGATGGGGGCGCTGTTCTACCATTTCCTAAGATGGCAGGTGGTCTACGCCTACTACCTCTTCCTGGCTTATCTCCAAGACTCCAAGCTAAGGAACAGACAAACGGCATATAGCTATGACGCCTTTGTTTCCTATAACTTCCATGATGAACCCTGGGTTCTAGAGAAGCTGCTGCCAGAGCTGGAAGATCACCAGGGCAGGAGGCTGTGCCTTCACCACAGAGACTTCCAGCCAGGTGTGTGTAACATGTCTGACTGTACCAGGTGTGTGTATCATGTCTGACTGTACCAGGTGTGTGTAACATGTCTGACTGAACCAGGTGTGTGTATCATGTCTGACTGTACCAGGTGTGTGTAACATGTCTGACTGAACCAGGTGTGTGTATCATGTCTGACTGTACCAGGTGTGTGTAACATGTCTGACTGAACCAGGTGTGTGAATCATGTCTGACTGAACCAGGTGTGTGTATCATGTCTGACTGAACCAGGTGTGTGAATCATGTCTGACTGTACCAGGTGTGTGTATCACGTCTGACTGTACCAGGTGTGTGTATCACGTCTGACTGTACCAGGTGTGTGTATCACGTCTGACTGTACCAGGTGTGTGTATCACGTCTGACTGTACCAGGTGTGTGTATCACGTCTGACTGTAACAGGTGTGTGTATCACGTCTGACTGTACCAGGTGTGTGTATCAAGTCTGACTGTTCATACTTCCTAAACAAGGCATCTGTGAACCTATTGTCCATGGAGTGAAGAGAGTTCTGAATAGTCAATTTCCCCGGTGAGATATTTGCTGCTCGCCTCAGCGTCATGGAGGTGTGTAGGTCGCTTAGAGACAGCTTTTTGCAGCCAATAACCTGCTCAGCAGAGCACATGATGTGCTTATGGTAGAGATGCTCTGACCACTGGGCTATGTAGCAGCAGAATGTTCCATAAAAAACATGCAGGCATCCGTGTTCATGGATTTATTTGGTCGGGCTTGAGCCAATCAACAGCTGTTTTGAACGAGTTTGCACATTATTAGAAAAACACACAGTACCTGCTTGATCTTGCAATAACTGACTCTGAGTCTAATTGGTTGGACCATCTTCTCCATTATGACTGTGTTCCACAGGCAAACCAATCGTAGAAAACATTGCAGATGCCATCTACGGAAGCAGGAAGACCATCTGTGTGATCAGCCGCAGATACCTGGAGAGTGAGTGGTGTTCCAGAGAGATCCAGGTGGCCAGGTGAGTGGTGTTTTAAATAGATCCAGGTGGCCAGGTGAGTGGTGTTCCAGAGAGATCCAGGTGGCCAGGTGAGTGGTGTTCCAGAGAGATCCAGGTGGCCAGGTGAGTGGTGTTTTAAATAGATCCAGGTGGCCAGGTGAGTGGTGTTTTAAATAGATCCAGGTGGCCAGGTGAGTGGTGTTCCAGAGAGATCCAGGTGGCCAGGTGAGTGGTGTTCCAGAGAGATCCAGGTGGCCAGGTGAGTGGTGTTCCAGAGAGATCCAGGTGGCCAGGTGAGTGGTGTTTTAAATAGATCCAGGTGGCCAGGTGAGTGTGTTTCTGTTTTAGAGATGCTCTGACCCAGTCATCTGGCCATACTAATTTGTCTCTTGTCAAAGTTGCTCAGGTCTTACTCCTGTCCATGTCTCCAGTGTCCTACATGTTGACTACAAGAACTTATTGTCAACTTACTATCTAATCTACCCAGACCATGTGCCCTGGTTGGGACATGATCAACGTTATTTGCTTTACCTTTGAGTGGTCATGATGTTTTGGTTCACGAGTTTATATTTTCATGTAGTGAAGCCTAGTTCCTGTATCCAAAAGTATGGACTTCTTATTTCCACATTCTTCACATTTGTGTAATTTCAGCTGTCGTTATGGGCCTTGTTCAAGTGCACAGCTAACTGATTGTCCTGGTTAGGAGATGATCTTCTTAATTCACTTCAGTGAGTGGTCATAGTGTTCATCAATCTCCACTCTGGTCTCTCCAGCTTCCGTCTGTTTGACGAGCAGAAGGACGTGTTGATCCTAGTGTTTCTGGAGGAGATCCCAGCCCAGATGTTGTCCCCATACCACAGCTTGAGAAGGATCCTGAAGAGACGCAGCTACCTGAGCTGGCCCAGAGCCAGGGAACACACTGAGATCTTCTGGCAGAAACTACGGGTGGCTCTGGACTCTACAGATGGACCGGCTGACCAGAACCATGTCCTCAATATATAAGGGAGTCCTGGGTCAGGGTAGATTAGATGGTAAGGGCACATGTCAGGGTAGATTAGATGGTAAGGGCACATGTCTGGGTAGATTAGATGGTAAGGGCACATGTCAGGGTAGATTAGATGGTAAGGGCACATGTAAGGGTAGATTAGATGGTAAGGGCACATGTAAGGGTAGATTAGATGGTAAGGGCACATGTATGGGTAGATTAGATGGTAAGGGCACATGTCTGGGTAGATTAGATGGTAAGGGCACATGTCTGGGTAGATTAGATGGTAAGGGCACATGTCAGGGTAGATTAGATGGTAAGGGCACATGTCTGGGTAGATTAGATGTAAGGGCACATGTCTGGGTAGATTAGATGGTAAGGGCACATGTCAGGGTAGATTAGATGGTAAGGGCACATGTCAGGGTAGATTAGATGGTAAGGGCACATGTCTGGGTAGATTAGATGGTAAGGGCACATGTCTGGGTAGATTAGATGGTAAGGGCACATGTCTGGGTAGATTAGATGGTAAGGGCACATGTCTGGGTAGATTAGATGGTAAGGGCACATGTCAGGGTAGATTAGATGGTAAGGGCACATGTCTGGGTAGATTAGATGGTAAGGGCACATGTCAGGGTAGATTAGATGGTAAGGGCACATGTCTGGGTAGATTAGATGGTAAGGGCACATGTCAGGGTAGATTAGATGGTAAGGGCACATGTCTGGGTAGATTAGATGGTAAGGGCACATGTCAGGGTAGATTAGATGGTAAGGGCACATGTCTGGGTAGATTAGATGGTAAGGGCACATGTCAGGGTAGATTAGATGGTAAGGGCACATGTAAGGGCACATTCTCCTATGATTGGCACACAACAGTCTACGCACACCTTTTTGTGATGTGAAACAAATGAGAGAAAGATTAATCATGTCAGAAGTTCTTCCACCTTTAATGTGACGTATAACTTGAACAATTCAATTGAAAAACAAACTTTAATCTATGAGCGGGAAAAACACAAAATGCATAAGTGTGCACACCCTTAAACTAATACTTTGTTGAAACACATTTGGATTTTATTGCAGCACAGTCTTTGTGTAACAGTATTTTAGCATGGCACATCTTCACTTGGCAATATTTGCCCAGTCTTCTTTGCAAAAGCGTTTGTATCCTAATGTACATTCTGTAATGTTTGTATTGTAATGTTTGTATCCTTGTGTATATATTGTAATGTTTGTATCGTAATGTACATATTTTAATGTACATATTGTAATATTTGTATTGGAATGTTTGTTTTGGAATGCATGTATTGCACAATATGTATTGTATTGTGTAAGGTAAGGTAATTTCAGATATATAATCTGCATTATAGCATGGCTGAATTGTAAAGGTAATTTCAGATATATAATCTGCATTATAGCATGGCTGAATTGTAAAGGTAATTTCAGATATATAATCTGCATTATAGCATGGCTGAATTGTAAAGGTAATTTCAGATGTATAATCTGCATTATAGCATGGCTAAATTGTAAAAGTAATTTCAGATGTATAATCTGCATTATAACATGGCTAAATTGTAAAGGTAATTTCAGATATATAATCTGCATTATAGCATGGCTGAATTGTAAAGGTAATTTCAGATATATAATCTGCATTATAGCATGGCTGAATTGTAAAGGTAATTTCAGATATATAATCTGCATTATAGCATGGCTGAATTGTAAAGGTAATTTCAGATATATAATCTGCATTATAGCATGGCTGAATTGTAAAGGTAATTTCAGATGTATAATCTGCATTATAGCATGGCTAAATTGTAAAAGTAATTTCAGATGTATAATCTGCATTATAGCATGGCTGAATTGTAAAGGTAATTTCAGATATATAATCTGCATTATAGCATGGCTGAATTGTAAAGGTAATTTCAGATATATAATCTGCATTATAGCATGGCTGAATTGTAAAGGTAATTTCAGATATATAATCTGCATTATAGCATGGCTGAATTGTAAAGGTAATTTCAGATGTATAATCTGCATTATAGCATGGCTAAATTGTAAAAGTAATTTCAGATGTATAATCTGCATTATAACATGGCTAAATTGTAAAGGTAATTTCAGATATATAATCTGCATTATAGCATGGCTGAATTGTAAAGGTAATTTCAGATATATAATCTGCATTATAGCATGGCTGAATTGTAAAGGTAATTTCAGATATATAATCTGCATTATAGCATGGCTGAATTGTAAAGGTAATTTCAGATATATAATCTGCATTATAGCATGGCTGAATTGTAAAGGTAATTTCAGATGTATAATCTGCATTATAGCATGGCTAAATTGTAAAAGTAATTTCAGATGTATAATCTGCATTATAGCATGGCTGAATTGCAAAGGTAATTTCAGATATATAATCTGCATTATAGCATGGCAGAATTGTAAGACAATTTCAGATGTATAATCTGCATTATAGCATGGCTGAATTGTAAAAGTAATTTCAGATTTATAATCTGCATTATAGCATGGCTGAATTGTAAAGGTAATTTCAGATATATAATCTGCATTATAGCATGGCAGAATTGTAAGACAATTTCAGATGTATAATCTGCATTATAGCATGGCTGAATTGTAAAAGTAATTTCAGATGTATAATCTGCATTATAGCATGGCTGAATTGTAAAGGTAATTTCAGATGTATAATCTGCATTATAGCATGGCTGAATTGTAAAGGTAATTTCAGATATATAATCTGCATTATAGCATGGCTGAATTGTAAAGGTCTCATCTCATCTCTCATCTCATCTTCAACCGCTTATCGGGGGTCGGGTCGCGGGGGTAGCAGCTCTAGCAGGGGACCCCAAACTTCCCTTTCCCGGGCAACATTAGCCAGCTCTGACTGGGGAATCCCGAGGCGTTCCCAGGCCAGTGTGGAGATATAATCTCTCCACCTAGTCCTGGGTCATCCCCGAGGTCTCCTCCCAGCTGGACGTGCCTGGAACACCTCTCTAGGGAGGCGCCCAGGTGGCATTCGTACCAGATGCCCGAACCACCTCAACTGGCTCCTTTCTATGCAAAGGAGCAGCGGCTCTACTCCGAGTTCCTCTCGGATGACTGAGCTTCTCACCCTATCCCTAAGGGAGAGGCCAGCCACCTTTCTGAGAAAACCCATGAATTGTAAAGGTAATTTCAGATATATAATCTGCATTATAGCATGGCTAAAGTTCCCCGGCTCTCGGCCAGGTGAAATTAAAAGCTTAACTTTCCATTTTCTTTCTAGAACTTTACCAGAGGATTAGTTAGTCTTAATGATTATGGAATATAGCTTGCGTCATCCCGTAACCCACCCGATATTGCTTATTGATCATTATCTTTGTTTAGATCAGTCTATATCTGAAATGCCTTAATGTAACCGCTGTGGGAGCATCCATAGAAATATGTGACAGCAAGATATAGAGACAACAAAATCTACCCACCAAATATTTAAGCAAGCATTAAAGAGCATTAGAATTCATAAAACAACATCAAGCTACTTACAGAAGGATGTTTCCTGAATCTCAACCGACCTAGAAATATAAATCAGATGGAATAAATGCTTTATCCGTCCTCCAGCAGAAACAGAGACTGTGGGACCTCTCTCCTCCTGGGTGGGGGTGCGGATATAGCAGATCTATAGTTGTCTCAATGTAATAACACACCAGTAATTACACACCAGTGGGCAGGACAACTGCCTTGTTCCCCAGCTGATGATGACGATGCTCGGATACCCGGGGAGGATGAGATGTAGATATGAGATGGGATGTAGATATGAGATGTAGATAAGAGATGGGATGTAGATAAGAGATGTAGATAAGAGATGGGATGTAGATATGAGATGGGATGTAGATATGAGATGGGATGTAGATATGAGATGGAATGTAGATATGAGATGGGATGTAGATAAGAGATGGGATGTAGATATGAGATGGGATGTAGATATGAGATGGGATGTAGATAAGAGATGGGATGTAGATATGAGATGGAATGTAGATATGCGATGGGATTTAGATAAGAGATGGGATGTAGATATGAGATGGGATGCAGATATGAGATGGGATGTAGATAAGAGATGGGATGCAGATATGAGATGGGATGCAGATATGAGATGGGATGTAGATAAGAGATGGGATGTAGATAAGAGATGGGATGTAGATATGAGATGGGATGTAGATAAGAGATGGGATGTAGATATGAGATGGGATGCAGATATGAGATGGGATGTAGATAAGAGATGGGATGTAGATATGAGATGGGATGTAGATAAGAGATGGAATGTAGATATGAGATGGGATGCAGATATGAGATGGGATGCAGATATGAGATGGGATGTAGATAAGAGATGGGATGTAGATATGAGATGGGATGCAGATATGAGATGGGATGTAGATATGAGATGAGATGTAGATATGAGATGGGATGTAGATATGAGATGGGATGTAGATATGAGATGGAATGTAGATATGAGATGGGATGCAGATATGAGATGGGATGTAGATATGAGATGGGATGTAGATAAGAGATGGGATGTAGATATGAGATGGGATGTAGATAAGAGATGGGATGTAGATAAGAGATGGGATGTAGATATGAGATGGGATGTAGATATGAGATGGGATGTAGATATGAGATGGGATGTAGATAAGAGATGGGATGTAGATATGAGATGTAGATAAGAGATGGGATGTAGATATGAGATGGGATGTAGATATGAGATGGGATGTAGATAAGAGATGGGATGTAGATAAGAGATGGGATGTAGATATGAGATGGGATGTAGATATGAGATGGGATGTAGATATGAGATGGGATGTAGATAAGAGATGGGATGTAGATAAGAGATGGGATGTAGATATGAGATGGGATGTAGATATGAGATGGGATGTAGATATGAGATGGGATGTAGATAAGAGATGGGATGTAGATAAGAGATGGGATGTAGATAAGAGATGGGATGTAGATATGAGATGGGATGTAGATATGAGATGGGATGTAGATAAGAGATGGGATGTAGATAAGAGATGGGATGTAGATATGAGATGGGATGTAGATATGAGATGGGATGTAGATAAGAGATGGGATGTAGATAAGAGATGGGATGTAGATATGAGATGGGATGTAGATATGAGATGGGATGTAGATATGAGATGGGATGTAGATAAGAGATGGGATGTAGATATGAGATGGGATGCAGATATGAGATGGGATGTAGATATGAGATGGGATGTAGATATGAGATGGGATGTAGATAAGAGATGGAATGTAGAAATGAGATGGGATGTAGATATGAGATGGGATGTAGATATGAGATGGGATGTAGATAAGAGATGGGATGTAGATAAGAGATGGGATGTAGATATGAGATGGGATGTAGATATGAGATGGAATGTAGATATGAGATGGGATGTAGATATGAGATGGGATGTAGATATGAGATGGGATGTAGATAAGAGATGGGATGTAGATATGAGATGGGATGTAGATATGAGATGTAGATAAGAGATGTGATGTAGATAAGAGATGGGATGTAGATATGAGATGTAGATAAGAGATGGGATGTAGATAAGAGATGTAGATAAGAGATGGGATGTAGATATGAGATGGGATGTAGATAAGAGATGGGATGTAGATAAGAGATGGGATGTAGATAAGAGATGGGATGTAGATAAGAGATGGGATGTAGATATGAGATGGGATGCAGATATGAGATGGGATGTAGATATGAGATGGAATGTAGATATGAGATGGGATGTAGATATGAGATGGGATGTAGATAAGAGATGGGATGCAGATATGAGATGGAATGTAGATATGAGATGGGATGTAGATAAGAGATGGGATGTAGATATGAGATGGGATGTAGATAAGAGATGGGATGTAGATATGAGATGGGATGTAGATATGAGATGGGATGCAGATATGAGATGGGATGTAGATATGAGATGGGATGTAGATATGAGATGGGATGCAGATATGAGATGGAATGTAGATATGAGATGGGATGTAGATATGAGATGGGATGTAGATATGAGATGGGATGCAGATATGAGATGGAATGTAGATATGAGATGGGATGTAGATATGAGATGGGATGTAGATATGAGATGGGATGTAGATATGAGATGGGATGCAGATAAGAGATGGGATGTAGATATGAGGTGGGATGTAGATAAGAGATGGGATGTAGATAAGAGATGGGATGTAGATATGAGATGGGATGTAGATATGAGATGGGATGTAGATATGAGATGGGATGTAGATAAGAGATGGGATGTAGATATGAGATGTAGATAAGAGATGGGATGTAGATATGAGATGGGATGTAGATATGAGATGGGATGTAGATAAGAGATGGGATGTAGATAAGAGATGGGATGTAGATATGAGATGGGATGTAGATATGAGATGGGATGTAGATATGAGATGGGATGTAGATAAGAGATGGGATGTAGATAAGAGATGGGATGTAGATAAGAGATGGGATGTAGATATGAGATGGGATGTAGATATGAGATGGGATGTAGATATGAGATGGGATGTAGATAAGAGATGGGATGTAGATAAGAGATGGGATGTAGATAAGAGATGGGATGTAGATATGAGATGGGATGTAGATATGAGATGGGATGTAGATAAGAGATGGGATGTAGATAAGAGATGGGATGTAGATATGAGATGGGATGTAGATATGAGATGGGATGTAGATAAGAGATGGGATGTAGATAAGAGATGGGATGTAGATATGAGATGGGATGTAGATATGAGATGGGATGTAGATATGAGATGGGATGTAGATAAGAGATGGGATGTAGATATGAGATGGGATGCAGATATGAGATGGGATGTAGATATGAGATGGGATGTAGATATGAGATGGGATGTAGATAAGAGATGGAATGTAGATATGAGATGGGATGTAGATATGAGATGGGATGTAGATATGAGATGGGATGTAGATAAGAGATGGGATGTAGATAAGAGATGGGATGTAGATATGAGATGGGATGTAGATATGAGATGGAATGTAGATATGAGATGGGATGTAGATATGAGATGGGATGTAGATATGAGATGGGATGTAGATAAGAGATGGGATGTAGATATGAGATGGGATGTAGATATGAGATGTAGATATGAGATGTGATGTAGATAAGAGATGGGATGTAGATATGAGATGTAGATAAGAGATGGGATGTAGATAAGAGATGTAGATAAGAGATGGGATGTAGATAAGAGATGGGATGTAGATAAGAGATGGGATGTAGATAAGAGATGGGATGTAGATAAGAGATGGGATGTAGATATGAGATGGGATGCAGATATGAGATGGGATGTAGATATGAGATGGAATGTAGATATGAGATGGGATGTAGATATGAGATGGGATGTAGATAAAAGATGGGATGCAGATATGAGATGGAATGTAGATATGAGATGGGATGTAGATAAGAGATGGGATGTAGATATGAGATGGGATGTAGATAAGAGATGGGATGTAGATATGAGATGGGATGCAGATATGAGATGGGATGTAGATATGAGATGGGATGTAGATATGAGATGGGATGCAGATATGAGATGGAATGCAGATATGAGATGGGATGTAGATATGAGATGGGATGCAGATATGAGATGGAATGTAGATATGAGATGGGATGTAGATATGAGATGGGATGTAGATATGAGATGGGATGCAGATAAGAGATGGGATGTAGATATGAGATGGGATGTAGATATGAGATGGGATGTAGATAAGAGATGGGATGTAGATATGAGATGGGATGTAGATATGAGATGGGATGTAGGATGGGATGTAGATAAGAGATGGGATGTAGATAAGAGATGGGATGTAGATATGAGATGGGATGTAGATATGAGATGGGATGTAGATATGAGATGGGATGTAGATATGAGATGGGATGTAGATATGAGATGGGATGTAGATATGAGATGGGATGTAGATATGAGATCATTCAGAATCAAAGCAATAAAATCAGGATATGACCTATTTAGAGTTTACACCAGTCCACATGCTCGGTGACCTTTATAGCCTACTTACTGTAATAAAGGTTGGTGTAGTGTATTCCGTTTATTCCCACTGGGGATATTGCACTCAGTGAGCCACTCAGACAGACCATTATTACAGCCCCTAGGCTTATTCCATTAACACCGCCTGATGAGAGCAACAACATTAATATATATATAATAAATACGCTCAAAATGGCTAAATGTGTGCTGTGAACACATATATCGATATGTACACACACCCTTTAGTTGTGTGTGAAGCCCTTGTCCACACAATCCCAGATAACTTCAATCCTCTATATATAATCAGATGGAAGCCAGTTTCCATTAAACAAGGTCACTGTATTGGCAGAACCTATCGGTCCATTTAATCGAATTTGAGCACGATTGAATTGTGCTACTTTTCTAATTCACTTCTTCGACATTATTTGATATTTCTCCTATTTATAGGCCTATATACCTCACACACATGTATTATTCTGTATTCCCTCCTGTTTGTCTTGCCCAAGCTTTGGTTGGCTGTATCTTTATTCTGTTTTAATCAATGTGGGAAACTCAGATTTTGTAAATTAAAAGCATCGTTTTTTAATGAAAAAAATATTGTTGACAAGCAAAGACCCAAAACAGTATTTTATACTATAAACTATCCATTTATCGTATTAATACATGTTTTCTACGTAATCTGAAAAGCCGTTGGCTCCTCCCCTGAACACTATCGCGCATGCGCAGTCAGAATTAATTTCCAGGCGATGCTTGGGACCAGCAAGCTAACAACACTTTAGCGATTAAAGTACAGTAGCATGCTGCCCATTGAAAGACTGAAGGTATTTCAAAACATGATATAACACATAATCATAACACCTTGGTCACTATTTATGTGTGTTTATTGGCTAGTTAGCGCGACACTTCCATGTAATAAACTTGAAGCATGAGTATTATCAGCTAGCGAACTATTGCGATAGCTGGCTAATGTAGCTATCAAGCTAACAAATAAACACAGGACTTTTATGTTTGAGCGTTTAATTCACCAAAATAAGGGTCACATGTTGAGTTAGTTGTTGGCTTTGTAGTCAAGCCAGTTGTCTAATATAAATCAAACACCAGACCATGTGAGAACTAAACAGTAAATCAATAGCTAGCTATCTATCTGGCTAAATGTCTCGTCATTGTGGCTAACATTAACATAGTAGCTAACTAGAACCCAGCAAAATACACTTTGCAATAAGTATTTGTTGTAAAATAATCCCACGGGTAACATGCAATCTGGGAAATGTCCCTCTCAAGCATACAGACAGTTTAATGATATAGATTTGGGCCTTCACAACTCACTAGCTTCCATACTAATGGCTGCTATAATTAATTATTTAGGCTAACTTTTGAAAAGTAACTATGAACGGTGCAAGCCAGACGTGTTAGTGATCTTTGGACTTTTTACTTCCCATATAGTTACTGTTCCACCATGTTTGATCCGTTAGTCCATATAACAGCGAGACATCCTCTTTGGGACGGCTACCCGGTGTTCCAGATCTGATTTGATGCAACTGACTATTGGTACTGTCTATATTGGGGTAGCCTTAAACTAGCACATCTGGTTCACTTTGGTAATGGTTCAATCATTTAATACGTGGAGAGGTTAGAGAACCCTGTCATAGGGAACGCATGAACTCAGACCAGGGAAATATTCCTCACTCTGTACTACACCCCTTTTGTGAGATCAGGGTGCTGGGGTAGATCCCGATGAGAGGGAGGGGCTCTAGGAGAGGCGTGTCCTACATGTGCCCACATATCCCAGAGGTATTGACAGCCCACATGCTTTTATTTCCCACAGGCCCAGTAGAAACACAATGCAAGAGCCCCGCTTCCTGAAGCCAGGAGGCCGCGAGACTGCAGATGATGCTGAGACTTGGAGGAACCAGGACGTTGGCCGTGGGTACAGTCCCAAGCCTGACCGGGGTGGTCACGGGAAGAGAGGAGGCCATGGGGGGTTTTACCGTGCCAGCCCTAAAAAGGGAGGCATGGGGCCCCTCAATAGCTCCCCTGGTGCAGGGGCAGGAGGTGTTTCCAAGGGGGGACACAGTCCCTCTCAGAAGGAGGTTTTCCGCAGGTAAACTCAGGAGCTTTCTGCTGCCTCCCATCTGAACCAGACCATGTATAGATTTAGGGTGTTCTTTGGTTATGTTTTGGTGCCGGCACTATTTATGTGACATGTAAACTCAGGTACCCGGAGAATGTGCAGGCAGAGGGTCGGGAGGAGAACTGGAGAGAGCGCCCCTCACAGCGCTGGAGGAGAACGTCTCAGGGGGAGGAGCTGGGGGAGGAGCCAGGGAACACACCTCACAGTTCCGGTAGGTGAACCAATGCCTCTTATGTTAGGTAGTGTGGGGATCTGGGTAATGTTATGTGGGGATCTGGGTAATGTAGTGTGGGGATCTGGGTAATGTAGTGTGGGGATCTGGGTAATGTAGTGTGGGTATCTGGGTATGTAGTGTGGGTATCTGGGTAATGTAGTGTGGGTATCTGGGTAATGTAGTGTGGGGATCTGGGTAATGTAGTGTGGGGATCTGGGTAATGTAGTGTGGGGATCTGGGTAATGTAATGTGGGGATCTGGGTAATGTAGTGTGGGGATCTGGGTAATATAGTGTGGGGATCTGGGTAATGTAGTGTGGGTATCTGGGTAATATAGTGTGGGGATCTGGGTAATGTAGTGTGGGGCTCTGGGTAATGTAGTGTGGGGATCTGGGTAATGTAGTGTGGGGATCTGGGTAATGTAGTGTGGGGATCTGGGTAATGTAGTGTGGGGATCTGGGTAATGTAGTATGGGGATCTGGGTAATGTAGTGTGGGGATCTGGGTAATGTAGTGTGGGGATATGGGTAATGTAGTGTGGGGATATGGGTAATGTAGTGTAGATAGTTGTTTGCTTAATTTAGATTTTTTTGCAATATACCTGCTATTCTGTAGTCCAGTCAAGACCAACTGATCAATGGATCACTTAGAGGGACAGAGAACTCTGGGTAATATAGTTTCTGTGTCTCCAGGGGGCAGGAACCGAAGGAACCGTGACTGGAGGCGTGGTCAAGGTGAGGAGGATCGTGGGCCGGTGGTGGATGAGTCCGCGCTATCGGCAAAAGAGCTGTTGGGGCTGAAACAGGCGGAGGAGACGATCGGCAGGGAGGAGATCTTCCGTCTGAAGAAGGTGAGCTGGTCCAACAGTAGGAGATGGAGAAGGCAGCTGTTTCTCATCTCTCATTCTGCACTGTCACTTTAATGTTTATAACTCTGTATGTACACAACTCATTCCACCAATCAGGTGCATGTTCTCTGTATGTACACAACTCATTCAACCAACCAGGGGCTTGTTCTCTGTATGTACACAACTCATCCAACCAATCAGGGGCTTGTTCTCTGTATGTACACAACTCATCCAACCAATCAGGGGCTTGTTCTCTGTATGTACACAACTCATCCAACCAATCAGGGGCTTGTTCTCTGCCTCATGGATTCCTTGCCACTGACGTCTTATTTCTCCCTATTTTTCTTGTTCTCTCCCCTTCTGTCACATTCTCTCTTCTTTCTCACCATTTTCTCTTTCTTTCTCCCATCCCTCCCCTTTTCTCTCCTTTACTCCCCATTTCTCTCTCCTTTACTCCCCTTTTCTCTCCTTTACTCCCCATTTCTCTTCTTTCTCCCCTTCTCTCTTTTCTCCTCTTTTCTCTTCTTTCTCACCATTTTCTCTTTCTTTCTCCCATCCCTCCCCATTTCTCTCCTTTCTCCCCTTCTCTCTTTTCTCCCCTTTTCTCTCCTTTACTCCCCTTTTCTCTCCTTTCTCCCCTTTTCTCTTCTTTTCTCCCTATCTCTCTCCTTTACTCCCCATTTCTCTCCTTTTCTCCCCTTTTCTCTTCTTTTCTCTCCTTTACTCCCCATTTCTCTCCTTTACTCCCCTTTTCTCTCCTTTACTCCCCATTTCTCTCCTTTACTCCCCTTTTCTCTCCTTTACTCCCCTTTTCTCTCCTTTACTCCCCATTTCTCTCCTTTTCTCCCCTTTTCTCCCCATTTCTCTCTCCTTTACTCCCCTTTTCTCTCCTTTACTCCCCTTTTCTCTCCTTTACTCCCCATTTCTCTCCTTTCTCCCCATTTCTCTTTTTTCTCCCCTTTTCTCTCCTTTACTCCCCATTTCTCTCTCCTTTACTCCCATTTTCTCTCCTTTACTCCCCATTTCTCTCTCCTTTACTCCCTTTTCTCTCCTTTACTCCCCATTTCTCTCTCCTTTACTCCCCTTTTCTCTCCTTTACTCCCCATTTCTCTCTCCTTTACTCCCCTTTTCTCTCCTTTACTCCCCATTTCTCTCCTTTTCTCCCCTTTTCTCTCCTTTACTCCCCATTTCTCTCCTTTTCTCCCCTTTTCTGTTCTTTACTCCCCTTTTCTCTCCTTTACTCCCCATTTCTCTCATTTTCTCCCCTTTTCTCTTCTTTTCTCCCCTTTTCTCTCCTTTACTCCCCATTTCTCTTATTTTCTCCCCTTTTCTCTCCTTTACTCCCCATTTCTCTTCTTTTCTCCCCTTTTCTCTCCTTTACTCCCCATTTCTCTCTCCTTTTCTCCCCTTTTCTCTCCTTTACTCCCCATTTCTCTTCTTTTCTCCCTATCTCTCTCCTTTTCTCCCCATCTCTTCTTTACTCCCCATCCCTCCCCTTCTCTTCTTTTCTCCTTCTTTCCCCTTCTCCCAGAGGTCACGCAGTAACCCCACTGCAGTGTACAGCTGCTCTCTGTGTGACGTTCTGCTGGATTCGGTCTCTGCAGCTAACAGACACGCCAGAGACAAGTGGCACAAGAGGAGAGCCAAGGTAATATGGTAGTCGTATGAGCCCCCTATATGAGCCGCCGTATATATGAGCCACCGTATATGAGCCGTCGTATATGAGCCCCGTATATATGAGCCGCCGTATATGAGCCCTGTATATGTGCCGCCGTATATATGAGCCACAGTATATGAGCCTCGTATATGAGCCCCGTATATATGAGCCGCCGTATATGAGCCCTGTATATGTGCCGTCGTATATGAGCCCCGTATATATGAGCCGCCGTATATGAGCCCTGTATATGTGCCGCCGTATATATGAGCCACCGTATATGAGCCTCGTTTATGAGCCGTCGTATATGAGCCCCGTATATATGAGCCGTCGTATATGAGCCCCGTATATATGAGCCGCCGTATATGAGCCCCGTATATATGAGCCGTCGTATATGAGCCCCGTATATATGAGCCGTCGTATATGAGCCCCGTATATATGAGCCGCCGTATGAGCCGCCGTATATGAGCCCCATATGGTCTGTGTTTGTTTGATGGTTGTAGTCTTTAATCATATGGTCTGTGTGTGTTTGATGGTTGTAGTCTTTAATCATATGGTCTGTGTGTGTTTGATGGTTGTAGTCTTTAATCATATGGTCTGTGTGTGTTTGATGGTTGTAGTCTTTAATCATATGGTCTGTGTGTGTTTGATGGTTGTAGTCTTTAATCATATGGTCTGTGTGTGTTTGATGGTTCTAGTCTTTAATCATATGGTCTGTGTGTGTGACGCCTGTTAGGAGCGTCGGGAAGATGCCATGCTGACGGAGATCACGCCTCCTAGTCCAGAGCAGGTGGCGGCGGTGGGCGTGGCCTTGGAGGGCGTGGTCCGAGAGCAGGGGATGAGTGACCAGGATGTAGAAATCAGAAAACATATTGTCTCCAACATGCAGGAAGTTGTAAAAGCCGTCATGCCAGGTAAGAAAGTCCCTGGCCATAGAATTTAGTTTCTAGAATGAAAATCCACTTTTAATTTAGATTGTGTGTCGGGGCTTTATTCGTTTTCGGTTCATCCACCCTCTTCCACTCTGATATCTTTATGCATACTGATTTCTGTCTCCATACAGAGGTGAACCTCAGGCTTTATGGGTCTTCCTGTACAAAGTTTGGTTTCAAGGATTCTGACGTCAACATTGACATCCAGTTCCCTCTTCATGTGAGTAGTCCCGCTTTATAGTTGCTCTTGTTTCATCTACCCTTCTGTGTTGTGGATGTTTTGAATGGTCCTGTATTCACAGATGCATCAGCCTGAAGTTCTGTTGCTGGTTCAGGAGAGTCTATCTGTAAACTGTGAGTACCTCTAGTGTTTCTATCTGTGAACTGTGAGTACCTCTAGTGTTTCTATCTGTGAACTGTGAGTACCTCTAGTGTTTCTATCTGTAAACTGTGAGTACCTCTAGTGTTTCTATCTGTGAACTGTGAGTACCTGTAGTGTTTCTATCTGTAAACTGTGAGTACCTCTAGTGTTTCTATCTGTGGACTGTGAGTACCTGTAGTGTTTCTATCTGTAAACTGTGAGTACCTCTAGTGTTTCTATCTGTGGACTGTGAGTACCAGTAGTGTTTCTATCTGTGAACTGTGAGTACCTGTAGTGTTTCTATCTGTAAACTGTGAGTACCTGTAGTGTTTCTATCTGTAAACTGTGAGTACCTGTAGTGTTTCTATCTGTAAACTGTGAGTACCTCTAGTGTTTCTATCTGTAAACTGTGAGTACCTGTAGTGTTTCTATCTGTGGACTGTGAGTACCTGTAGTGTTTCTATCTGTGAACTGTGAGTACCTGTAGTGTTTCTATCTGTAAACTGTGAGTACCTGTAGTGTTTCTATCTGTAAACTGTGAGTACCTGTAGTGTTTCTATCTGTAAACTGTGAGTACCTGTAGTGTTTCTATCTGTAAACTGTGAGTACCTGTAGTGTTTCTATCTGTAAACTGTGAGTACCTCTAGTGTTTCTATCTGTACACTGTGAGTACCTGTAGTGTTTCTATCTGTAAACTGTGAGTACCTGTAGTGTTTCTATCTGTAAACTGTGAGTACCTGTAGTGTTTCTATCTGTAAACTGTGAGTACCTCTAGTGTTTCTATCTGTAAACTGTGAGTACCTGTAGTGTTTCTATCTGTGGACTGTGAGTACCTGTAGTGTTTCTATCTGTGGACTGTGAGTACCTGTAGTGTTTCTATCTGTGGACTGTGAGTACCTGTAGTGTTTCTATCTGTGGACTGTGAGTACCTGTAGTGTTTCTATCTGTGAACTGTGAGTACCTCTAGTGTTTCTATCTGTGGACTGTGAGTACCTGTAGTGTTTCTATCTGTGAACTGTGAGTACCTCTAGTGTTTCTATCTGTAAACTGTGAGTACCTGTAGTGTTTCTATCTGTGGACTGTGAGTACCTGTAGTGTTTCTATCTGTGAACTGTGAGTACCTCTAGTGTTTCTATATGTGGACTGTGAGTACCTCTAGTGTTTCTATCTGTGGACTGTGAGTACCTGTAGTGTTTCTATCTGTGAACTGTGAGTACCTCTAGTGTTTCTATCTGTGAACTGTGAGTACCTCTAGTGTTTCTGTATGTGAACTGTGAGTACCTCTAGTGTTTCTATCTGTGAACTGTGAGTACCTCTAGTGTTTCTATCTGTGAACTGTGAGTACCTCTAGCGTTTCTGTATGTGCGTACCTCTAGCTTTCAGTGTATCACTATATGCTAGCTAGCATTGGGTTTTATTGAAGCCATTGCTATTGTTTTCAGCTCTGTATGTGAACCTGGAGTCTGACTTCCATGCCAGAGTTCCTGTGGTCATCTGTAAAGACAAGAACAGGTCAGTGTCCTTCACTAATCACATTATCATTGGAACTATAGAGTGTGTGGCTGATGCAATCCAGCACAAATATTTAGATTAATCAATGACTCAGATTAACAGATGTGGATGTCAAGCGAAGTTTTCCCGTCATCGGAGTGAATCTCTTCGTTGTTGTTTCTCCCAGTGGTCTGGTGTGTAAGGTGAGCGCAGGAAATGACAACGCCTGCCTGACCACGTCCTTCCTGTCAGAGCTGTCCAATCGGCAGCCTCTCCTATTGCCCCTGGTTTTAGGCTTCAGATCCTGGGCCCGGGTGAGTGGATGTATTCCCTCATGTGGGTCAATAAGTTCAATATCATGGCCTCAGCTTATTAACTCGTCACCACCGTAATGAGATTTAATGTGATCTAAACATTACCTCATCACCACCGTAATGAGATTTAATGTGATCTAAACATTACCACATCACCACGGGAATGAGATTTAATGTGATCTAAACATTACCACATCACCACCGTAATGAGATTTAATGTGATCTAAACATTACCACATCACCACCGTAATGAGATTTAATGTGATCTAAACATTACCTCATCACCACCGTAATGAGATTTAATGTGATCTAAACATTACCACATCACCACGGTAATGAGATTTAATGTGATCTAAACATTACCACATCACCACCGTAATGAGATTTAATGTGATCTAAACATTACCACATCACCACCGTAATGAGATTTAATGTGATCTAAACATTACCACATCACCACCGTAATGAGATTTAATGTGATCTAAACATTACCACATCACCACGGTAATGAGATTTAATGTGATCTAAACATTACCACATCACCACCGTAATGAGATTTAATGTGATCTAAACATTCCCACATCACCACCGTAATGAGATTTAATGTGATCTAAACATTCCCACATCACCACCGTAATGTGCCTGTCTGTCTTTAGGTTTGTCATATTGACCAAGCGGAGGAGGGCGGTCTGCCTTCTTATGTCCTGGCCCTGATGGTCATCTACTTCCTGCAGCAGAGGAAGCTGCCCGTCCTTCCTGCCTACCTGGGACATGAGGTGAGACGGCCGGTCTGTGTGGAACCTGTCTGAGACGGCCGGTCTGTGTGGAACCTGTCTGAGACGGCCGGTCTGTGTGGAACCTGTCTTGAGATGAAGGCCAGGGCAGCAATTGGCTGTTATTTTTAAAATCAGTGTTTTGAATAAACATATCAGCTCAGATGAAATATCTTATCTGAAATATTTTGTGTCAGATCAAGGAGTTCTCAGTCTGCAGGCTGGCAGACTTCAGTCTAATGTCTATGGACGATGGCTACGTGCACTGGAGTTACTGTCCTGTCTCCAAGGAATCACCTCCACCTGACAACGGCTTCAAGAAGGGCAAGGTGACCTCCCACTGCAGCGTGCCTCCAATCTCATAGAGGCACGGTCATCTGGGGCCTTTGATTAATCAATCTTAGTTACTTTTCAAAAACCTTTTTACATCATCAGTTGTCTCCAATGGCTTTTAGAAACACCCAGCCTTAAACCCCAAAGAGCTTGCATCAACAGGGAAGAAACCTAGAGAGGAACCATACTCATAGTGATGGCCAGTCCTTTTCTGGCTGTGCCAGTGCAACATGTTAATAGTGCATATTGTAATAATTAATAATATTCCAGTAATAATAATAGTATTCCCGAGGTCAGGGACAGCTAGGAGTCCTCTGCGACCTGTATTCCCGAGGTCAGGGACAGCTAGGAGTCCTCTGGGACCTGTATTCCCGAGGTCAGGGACAGCTAGGAGTCCTCTGGGACCTGTATTCCCGAGGTCAGGGACAGCTAGGAGTCCTCTGGGACCTGTATTCCAGAGGTCAGAGAGAGCTAGGAGTCCTCTGGGACCTGTATTCCAGAGGTTAGGGACAGCTAGGAGCCCTCTGGGACCTGTATTCCAGAGGTTAGGGACAGCTAGGAGTCCTCTGGGACCTGTATTCCAGAGGTTAGGGACAGCTAGGAGCCCTCTGGGACCTGTATTCCAGAGGTTAGGGACAGCTAGGAGTCCTCTGGGACCTGTATTCCAGAGGTTAGGGACAGCTAGGAGCCCTCTGGGACCTGTATTCCAGAGGTTAGGGACAGCTAGGAGTCCTCTGGGACCTGTATTCCAGAGGTTAGGGACAGCTAGGAGTCCTCTGGGACCTGTATTCCAGAGGTTAGGGACAGCTAGGAGTCCTCTGGGACCTGTATTCCAGAGGTCAGGGAGAGCTAGGAGACATTTGGGACCTGTATTCCAGAGGTTAGGGACAGCTAGGAGTCCTCTGGGACCAGTATTCCAGAGGTTAGGGACAGCTAGGAGTCCTCTGGGACCTGTATTCCAGAGGTCAGGGACAGCTAGTTTACTGTAGTTAATCTGCTATGTTTTTATTTTAAACTATATAATTGTGCACACCTTTGTGGCCTTCCCACTAAGGATCTTAAACGAAGCGGGTTGATGTGAGCCCAGCCACCAATCACCTCAGAGTAACATTCTGATTGGATCTCTAGGCTCCTCTGGTGTTCCAAGCCCCTCCCTCTACCTCTACTGGGTTGCTGTGGGTGGAGATGCTGCGCTTTTATTCGCTGGAGTTCAACATGGCGGAGTGTGTCATCAGTGTGCGCACCAGCCTCCTCCTATCACGAGAGGCCAAAGACTGGCCCAAGAAACGCATCGCCGTGGAGGGTTTGTACACGTTCTAGAACGTTCTAGGCAGAATTGTAATTGTGTTGAATTTCACCCTCTGACGTTCATACAGAACCAGCGTTAATATTGTCACAGATGTGTAGCAGTGCAACTATTGATCGGTGAATGTTCTACCAAATCAAACCTAACCACATATAAACAGATTAATCAATGTCAGTATCGTGTGCTTTTCTAGATCCTTTTGCTGTCAAGCGGAATGTGGCTCGTTCGTTGAACAGCCAACAGATGTACGAGTACATCCTTCACTGTCTCAAAAACACCTACAAGTACTTTGCCCTGCCACTCAGCCTACCCTCAGCCAACCACAAGACAGAAGGGCCACAAGTAGCCAATCACAAGCCGGGGCCGAGTCAGAAGGCTCCAAGTGACATGAGCCGCGTCCACTCAGAGCTGAGCAGCCTCAGCCTGGAATCTCAGGCATCCAATAAGCAGTCGGGAAAGGCAGGCCTTCAGACGGACTCTGACTGTATCATTGAGGAGGAGCGGGAGGAGGACTCCGACAATGCAAGAGAAAGGGAGGAGGAGGTGGGGAAGAACAGTCTGTCAGAGGAGGAGGAGGTGGATGAAGAGGTTGAGACTGATGAAGAGTTAGACGAAGAAGTTTTTCCTAGACATCATCTAGACAGTATCACCACAGAGGACGAAGAGCTGTTCCCATTGGACGAGGTCTCAGGAGAGGAGCTTCTGTCTGATGACGAGGGACCAGACCTCGACACTCCTGGGTCTTTGGACGAGGAAGAGGAGGAAGAAGAGGGAGCACCGCCCAAACAGGAAGTGCCAGCCAACAGAACCGAAGCAGCCAGTCTTCTGTGTTATGAGTTCAACAAACAGGCCTTCACTCGAGGCAAGGTGAATATGACACACAACACGACAGGGTGGATTTAATCACTATTAGGGGACAACACAAAAACACACACACTCCACAACCCTTACACATTCACGGGAACATTGTCTAAAGTGTGTCGGTGTGTGTGTGTCAGGCCCATGTGGTCGTGTGTGGTGTGTGTAAGAGGGACGGTCATCTGAAGAAAGATTGTCCAGAAGACTTCCAGAGGGTTCAGCTGGACCCCCTTCCAGCTATGACCCAGGTCTTCCTCAAAACACTCAACTCAGTCTGCAAGCAGTGCTACCGTAAGTCTGTACCATCAGATGGTATCTGTCCATTTGTTAATAACTGCAACAGTGTTACAGTAAGTCTGTACCATCAGATGGTATCTGTCCATTTGTTAATAACTGCAACAGTGCTACCGTAAGTCTGTACCATCAGATGGTATCTGTCCATTTGTTAATAACTGCAACAGTGTTACAGTAAGTCTGTACCATCAGATGGTATCTGTCCATTTGTTAATAACTGCTACAGTGCTACCGTAAGTCTGTACCATCAGATGGTATCTGTCCATTTGTTAATAACTGCTACATTGTTACAGTAAGTCTGTACCATCAGATGGTATCTGTCCATTTGTTAATAACTGCTACAGTGTTACAGTAAGTCTGTACCATCAGATGGTATCTGTCCATTTGTTAATAACTGCAACAGTGTTACAGTAAGTCTGTACCATCAGATGGTATCTGTCCATTTGTTAATAACTGCAACAGTGTTACAGTAAGTCTGTACCATCAGATGGTATCTGTCCATTTGTTAATAACTGCTACAGTGTTACAGTAAGTCTGTACCATCAGATGGTATCTGTCCATTTGGTAATAACTGCTACAGTGTTACAGTAAGTCTGTACCATCAGATGGTATCTGTCCATTTGGTAATAACTGCTACAGTGTTACAGTAAGTCTGTACCATCAGATGGTATCTGTCCATTTGTTTATAACTGCTACAGTGTTACAGTAAGTCTGTACCATCAGATGGTATCTGTCCATTTGTTAATAACTGCTACAGTGTTGCAGTAAGTCTGTACCATCAGATGGTATCTGTCCATTTGTTAATAACTGCTACAGTGTTACAGTAAGTCTGTACCATCAGATGGTATCTGTCCATTTGTTAATAACCCCCACCCCCCCGAGACAAGGTGGTTTATAGCACATAAAGCTTTCATTTTTGAGCCCCATGTAAAGGGAAGCGTTCATACACATGCTTTGTCTGGGAAAATCTTCCTGATGTACAGGTTTCTGTTTTTTCCAGGGGATTTTGCCCCAGACGAGCTGGAGATTGGAGTGAGAGAACACATTCTTCAGGACCTAGAGGCCTTTGTCAAAAGGCAGTTTACTGGTGAGATACCAGCATATTAGCTGCTAGTCAATGATTTCCTCATTTAAATTGAATGGCTTTAGAGTGGTATGAGTTACAAAGCCTCACCTTTATAAGATATTGACCTGAGGTTTGGTGTTTAACAGATATTGACGTGAGGTTTGGTGTTTAACAGGTGCCAGACTGCGATTATTTGGTTCGTCCAAGAACGGGTTTGGCTTCAAGCAGAGTGACCTGGACATTTGTATGGTTCTGGATGGACAGGAGACTGCTGATGTAATGGCTTCTCTGCTATCCTGTCACTTGTTTGGATAGCATCCTTTCACTGGCCTGTTTTGACCTTTAAACAATATATATATATATATGTCATAATAGACATGTCTTTTGTTTTTGACTGGACAGTTTTGACCTTTAAACGATATATATATGTCATAATAGATGTGTTTTTGCTGAATACAGGGTTTGGACTGCATCAGTATCATCGAGTCTCTGGCCAGGATGCTGAGAAAACACCCAGGTCAGTGGGTTCTCCCTCATGGAAGTACAGCTACAAACAGAAGTTAACTAACGTAGGAGAGTGAACGTAGCTGGCTAGGAGAGTGAGCGTAGCCGGCTAGGGGAGTGAGCGTAGCCGGCTAGGAGAGTGAGCTTAGCCGGCTAGGAGAGTGAGCGTAGCCGGCTAGGAGAGTGAGCGTAGCCGGCTAGGAGAGTGAGCGTAGCCGGCAAGGGGAGTGAGCGTAGCCGGCAAGGGGAGTGAGCGTAGCCGGCAAGGGGAGTGAGCGTAGCCGGCTAGGGGAGTGAGCGTAGCCAGCAAGGGGAGTGAACGTAGCCGGCTAGGAGAGTTAGCGTAGCCGGCAAGGGGAGTGAGCGTAGCCGGCAAGGGGAGTGAGCGTATCCGGCTAGGAGAGTGAGCGTAGCTGGCTAGGTGAATTTGGTTAAATTCTACCATGCTTCCTGAATTGACCCATCTTTGCAACATATGGCTTGCATCTGTGATCGATCTGGTTGCTGCACCAATCGTCTGTCGGCTAATCATTCACCAGTATGTGTGTGAACTTTGACCCAGGTCTGAGGAACATCCTGCCCATCACCACAGCGAAGGTCCCCATTGTGAAGTTCTACCATGTTAGAACCAGCCTGGAAGGAGACATCAGCCTCTACAACACTCTGGTGAGGTGGGCTGGGCCTAGCTGTAGGTGGGTCTGGGGGTGGGCTGGGCCTAGCTGTAGGTGGGTCTGCGGGTGGGCTGGGCCTAGCTGTAGGTGGGTCTGCGGGTGGGCTGGGCCTAGCTGTAGGTGGGTCTGGGGGTGGGCTGGGCCTAGTTGTAGGTGGGTCTGGGGGTGGGTGGGGCTTCAGACAACCATCAGACTGGACCTTCATTTGTCATCACACTCTCTTTCTAATCAGGCGTTGCACAACACGCGTTTGTTGGCGTCCTACGCTGCCATCGACCCCCGTGTCAAGACGCTCTGCTACGTCATGAAGGTGTTTGCCAAGGTGTGTGTGGTACTGTTGTTAACCCAACGAACTGATGATATAGGGGGTGTGTGGTACTGTGGTTAACCCAATGAACTGATGATATAGGGGGTGTGTGGTACTGTGGTTAACCCAATGAACTGATGATATAGGGGGTGTGTGGTACTGTGGTTAACCCAACGAACTGATGATATAGGGGGTGTGTGGTACTGTGGTTAACCCAATGAACTGATGATATAGGGGGTGTGTGGTACTGTGGTTAACCCAACGAACGGATGATATAGGGGGTGTGTGGTACTGTGGTTAACCCAACGAACTGATGATATAGGGGGTGTGTGGTACTGTGGTTAACCCAATGAACTGATGATATAGGGGGTGTGTGGTACTGTGGTTAACCCAAC
>CM055737.1:788460-853460 GCA_029465975.1 Dallia pectoralis | reverse complement strand
TGATGTTCCTATTTGACCATAATGCTGTGGTGATGTTTCCGTTTGACCATAATGCTGTGGTGATGTTTCCTATTTGACCATAATGCTGTGGTGATGTTTCCATTTGACCATAATGCTGTGGTGATGTTTCCTATTTGACCATAATGCTGTGGTGATGTTTCCTATTTGACCATAATGCTGTGGTGATGTTTTCATTTGGTGTATGATATTCTAGCCATGACCATAACACGTGTTCCTTTGGCATGTTCTCATAACGCGTGTTCCTTTGGCATGTTCCCATAACGTGTGTTTCTTTGGCATGTTCCCATAACGTGTGTTTCTTTGGCATGTTCCCATAACGTGTGTTTCTTTGGCATGTTCCCATAACGTGTGTTTCTTTGGCATGTTCTCATGACATGTGTTTCTTTGGCATGTTCCCATAACGTGTGTTTCTTTGGCATGTTCCCATAACGTGTGTTTCTTTGGCATGTTCTCATGACATGTGTTCCTTTGGCATGTTCTCATAACGCGTGTTTCTTTGGCATGTTCCAGGCTCCCCGGGCAGCAGAGCTCTGTGCCGTCCTGTTGTGAGGAAGACTCCGGTAGACTGAAGAGACAGAGATAAGAATAAACAAGAGGCACAGTTCAAACCAAACACCTCTGGGTTCTACTCCTCTCCCCTTTAGAACCTCCTGTCTACCAGTCGGAACCTAGGACCCGCCCTTTTGGAACACTGCGTGACTGTCCCATGGATGGAGGCATCATCTGAGTCATGTCCAGACTCTGTATGCACAATGGCACCTTGGTCCCAGTAGTATCCACTTTAAGTAGTGCACTAAATAGGCACCCAAATCCCAGTATTATCCACTCTAAGTAGTGCACTAAACTGGGTGTCATGGGGGAGATGATATTTTATGTTTTAACCACCCCTCCTTGTCAGGAGCTTTTAAAGTGTTTAACTGAAAAGCCATTTTGCATGTACTTCTCCTGTTAGCTCACGGGGGATTTTGATTTTATTTTTTAGGTTGTTTTTTAAAAGTTAAAATTATTTGTTCTATTTGTCTCATGCACTGACACCCTCGTCTTCTCCGTGGTGGACCGTGGATGAGGTTGGAGCTGTGGCTGTTTGCGTGTCTTTGTATTTTTGTGCGCTTCTGGAGGGCTGAGTATTTTAGAGGTTGAAGAAGGCTTAGGAACCAGATGGCCTCTACCGATATGAACTGACAGTTTTTATTGGTCCTTTATGGGAGAGCATTTACAGAGAAACAGAGAGATATCCTCTGGGTTCCTTGTAAACACTGTTGGTGTCATACATACATGTTTATGTGTGGAGTAAACTACTCTGTATTTGGGGTCCTCAAAAAACCTTTGGTCCCTGATTCCCCTCTCATGCAGGGGCGTAGAGATACAATAAACATGCTTTTGTTTTGATTATGTGTTTTGTTGTTTTGTGGCCACAGTGCCTCTGATTGGTCGGCCTAGTAGCTGTAATGGAAAGTTTGCTGCTAGTACTCTGTCCATAGAGATGGTTAGAGGACAGGGGGAAATGTTGTTTTAGATGGAAGTTGCCAGTGGCCGCATCTACCCTTTTAATTTGTTGACAGGAATGGACTTCTAACTTGATTGTCGGATTGCTTCTGATGTCAAATGATTAATATAATTGTGTGATCACAACTGCCATCAGGAGTTCTCAGCCAAGCAGTAAAACAGAAAGTGATTTCTTCAACATGGAAGGAGATGGTCTCAGTAGTGCACAAGCTGCTGGAGGCTTAACATATTTTAGTGGCACAGATATACACACCCTTCTTTGATTTTGTCTGAGACCTGCTTATAAAATACGTTTTCTTTACAAATACATTTTCTTTACAAAACAAATGTGTACCGTCAGATCTACTGGTCTGTTTCAATCATTAAAGTTTAAGAAAAACACTTGACATGCGTTTTCTTTAACGGTGGTCCAGAGCAAGTCTCAACATGTTTCACTATTTCCAATGCATACTTCACATGGTTTTCAAACCAGAGTGCATCATACGTTCATTTAGTCTAATAGACAGTTGGCTCGTCCCCATAACTAGTTTACTCTTGAACATATACCATATTCTCTCCCTGTTTGTTGCTCATGTCTGTATATTTAGTGAAAAGTTGTGAGGACTTTTCAATGAATTAGACAAAACACTTCTGGATTAATCCACGGTGATCCAGAGTATTTATTCCAATAAACCAAACACATTGACATGTTAGTTCTCTTTCTGTTCTTATGTCAAACTGAATCAACTCGGAGGCTAACGTTATTATGTTACGTTTTAAGGAAATACAGTTTAAAACATTACATGACCTCTGAATCCTTCCAAATAACCACGTTACTCGCTAACGTAAACACGTTCCTTTAGGCTTCATACACAGTCAGTGTGCCTATCTATTGGCTGAGGATCCTGTCACTCATGAAATCAGCCTATTGTTGATCAGATTAAAGGCGTTGGGTTGGTCTTCTGGTCTCGCAGTTGCGCACTAGATCTTTTCATGTTAGCTCTATCTGTTATTATGAAACATGTCTGCCTCCATGGTGGCTCGGGCCACTGTTAGAGCTGTCAGTAAAAGGAAGATATTAGCCACCAGAGCAGCGCTGACTCTGGTAAGTGTATTAAAGTACACTGTTATTAGGACATTCAGGTTATTGATTCATGGTTTTTACCTGCATGTGTGCTGGTTTTTATTGAAGTTGGCTACATTGAGACTACTAGTTAGCTAGCTATGCCGCAACAGGGTTAGCCTTGTTATTGACAACATAATCTGGTCAAATGGAGTTATTTGGTGACACTGATGGGGTTTTGTTTAATATAGTATTTTGCTATTGTTCAAATTGAACAGGATGTCATCCGTGAATGTACCTTATAGCTTATGCTCCCAGCGAAATGACAGAATAAATATTATAGCAGTAGTGTAGTATTATAGCAGTATTATAGCAGTTTCTCCCGCAGTTTGCAGTGTTTGTGTGTTTGCAGATAAAGGCATGTTGGGCCATGATAAAGCCACTACACGCCCGCTGTTGCTCCTAGATAGACGGCAATCTGTCTGATAACATAAACACGTAGACACTCAACACGTAGTTGATCAGGACCAATACCTGGTGCACCAGAACTCATAGAACCCATGTTACTGCTGTCTGAGCTCATAGAACCCATGTTACTGCAGTCAGAGCTCATAGAACCCATGTTACTGCACCAGAACCAGTCTGGGGACTGAAATAATTAGTTAAAGATTACAACAATATATATTTAGAATCCAAGATTATTATAAGATATAAGTTGTTACGTTACTTATAAGTATGTTATTCGTCATTGATTTTCTCGCTAACCTTTGCCCTGTGGTCTTTTCCCCAGACTCCATCTGCTGTGAATAGGATCAGAACCTTATTACAGGACAAACCAGAATATGTGAGTATCAGGATTAACCTTTAATCAGGATTAAACCGTATGCAGATATTTATATTGAAGGAGTAAAGATAAACAGAACTACTACAACAAGTGCCAATTTATAACCAGTAAGGAGTTCATACTGTTCTAGAGAGCTAGGTAGTGGGTTCCTTATGGCCTGGCGAGCTAGGTAAGGGGTTCTTACTGTTCTGGAGAGCTAGGTAGTGGGTTCCTTATGGCCTGGCGAGCTAGGTAAGGGGTTCTTACTGTTCTGGAGAGCTAGGTAGTGGGTTTCTTATGGCCTGGCGAGCTAGGTAAGGGGTTCTTACTGTTCTGGAGAGCTAGGTAGTGGGTTCCTTATGGCCTGGCGAGCTAGGTAATGGGTTCCTACTATTCTAGTGCCGGTTTTCTTTACCATTTCTCCACCTGTAGTTGTACTCCTCCACAGCAGGCTTATGTTCCCACCCATTATTAACTGGTGTGTTGCAGATTGGTCTGAAGGTGGGTGTGAGAACCCGGGGTTGTAACGGGATGACCTACACCCTGGACTTCACCACACAGAAAGAGCAAGCAGATGAGGAGGTGCTGCAGGATGGTGAGATGGTCTAATAAATGTAATGTGAGGAGGTGCTGCAGGATGGTGAGATGGTTTAACAAATGTAATAAATGGTGAGGTGGTCTAATGTAATGAGGAGGTGCTGCAGGATGCTGCTGCAGGATGGTGAGATGGTTTAACAAATGTAATGTGAGGAGGTGCTGCAGGTGCTGCAGGATGGTGAGGTGGTCTAATAAAAAATAAATATAATGTGCTGGAATGTGAGGATGGTGCTGCAGGATGGTGAGATGATCTAATAAATGTAATGTGAGGAGGTGCTGCAGGATGGTGAGATGGTCTAATAAATGTAATGTGAGGAGGTGCTGCAGGATGGTGAGGTGGTCTAATAAATGTAATGTGAGGAGGTGCTGCAGGATGGTGAGGTGGTCTAATAAATGTAATGTGAGGAGGTGCTGCAGGATGGTGAGGTGGTCTAATAAATGTAATGTGAGGAGGTGCTAATAAATGTAATGTAATGAGGAGGTGCTGCAGGATGGTGAGGTGGTCTAATAAATGTAATGTGAGGAGGTGCTGCAGGATGGTGAGGTGGTCTAATAAATGTAATGTGAGGAGGTGCTGCAGGATGGTGAGGTGGTCTAATAAATGTAATGTGAGGAGGTGCTGCAGGATGGTGAGATGGTCTAATAAAATAAATATAATGTGAGGAGGTGCTGCAGGATGGTGAGGTGGTCTAATAAATGTAATGTGAGGAGGTGCTGGAGGATGGTGAGATGGTCTAATAAATGTAATGTGAGGAGGTGCTGCAGGATGGTGAGATGGTCTAATAAATGTAATGTGAGGAGGTGCTGCAGGATGGTGAGGTGGTCTAATAAATGTAATGTGAGGAGGTGCTGCAGTATGGTGAGGTGGTCTAATAAATGTAATGTGAGGAGGTGCTGCAGGATGGTGAGGTGGTCTAATAAATGTAATGTGAGGAGGTGCTGCAGGATGGTGAGGTGGTCTAATAAATGTAATGTGAGGAGGTGCTGCAGTATGGTGAGGTGGTCTAATAAATGTAATGTGAGGAGGTGCTGCAGGATGGTGAGGTGGTCTAATAAATGTAATGTGAGGAGGTGCTGCAGGATGGTGAGGTGGTCTAATAAATGTAATGTGAGGAGGTGCTGCAGGATGGTGAGGTGGTCTAATAAATGTAATGTGAGGAGGTGCTGCAGGATGGTGAGGTGGTCTAATAAAGTAATGTGAGGAGGTGCTGCAGGATGGTGAGATGGTCTAATAAAATAAATGTAATGTGAGGAGGTGCTGCAGGATGGTGAGGTGGTCTAATAAATGTAATGTGAGGAGGTGCTGGAGGATGGTGAGATGGTCTAATAAAATAAATGTAATCTTCCACATTGCTATCAACACAGTAACCTTGGTAACCATCTATGTCCTCTGTGTCCTTCAGGCGTGCGTGTGTTCATAGAGAAGAAGGCTCAGCTGACTCTGCTGGGGACGGAGATGGACTTTGTGGAGACCCAGTTGTCCAGTGAGTTTGTCTTCAACAATCCAAACATTAAGGGCACCTGCGGCTGTGGAGAGAGCTTCAACGTCTGAGGATGCCCTCACCTCCACCCGCCGGGCCCTCACCTCCACCCACCAACTCCATTTACCAAGCTCTCAGGCCTACCCACCAATATCCGTTGTTACCCACACCCTTCCCCCTTCCCTCCTGCAGACCTGTCAGGTGAATAAGGGTCTGACAGACTGATCGTAGCAGGTGGAAGAAATAGGGTTTTTTATGTCTGATGTGTTTCCTTTAGATAGATGGATGAACCATATCTAGCAGTGTTGGGGTTGTTTTCATTTAATTTAACATTGTCTTCAATGGTGAAACATGATTCTATTTTAATTCAAATAGAACTGAACTCATTCTGGTATGTATGTGAGTCTTATAAAAAGACAACGATGATTGGCTGGTTAGGAACTCTAATGACTTTTACACTGAAACTCCCACAACATGCATATGCTTCTGATCTGACTGTAGAATAACACTTACTCAGAGTTAGTGGTCAGGTTTAAATACATAGAGATGAACAGAATTTAATGGGAAGGATTTCCCCCAACGACAGGAATTCTGGATCAGATTAGTAACCTTCCAGAGGTGTCAGTAATGTTGTCAAGCAGAACGTGTCTCGTGTGTTAAAGACAATCCTGACTGCTTTAATACATCTGTATCTGATGGTTTCACCCAGCTGAACACAGTGGTTTATGATTTAATTAGATTTGTACATACTGATCTTGCAGTTTGTCGTGTGTGTGTGTGTGTGTGTGTGTGTGTGTGTGTGTGTGTGTGTGTGTGTGTGTGTGTGTGTGTGTGTGTGTGTGTGTGTGTGTGTGTGTGTGTGTGTGTGTGTGTGTGTGTGTGTGTGTGTGTGTGTGTGTGTGTGTGTGTGTGTGTGTGTGTGTGTGTGTGTGTGTGTGTGTGTGTGTGTGTGTGTGTGTGTGTGTGTGTGTGTGTGTGTGTGTGTGTGTGTGTGTGTGTGTGTGTGTGTGTGTGTGTGTGTGTGTGTGTGTGATAAGACTCTCTTAAACTACAACGCACAATGACCTCTATTCTTCTGTTATTATGCAGGGGTTTATGTTGATCTCTTTTTGTTTTATGCCAGAACTCCAGTAAGTGTTTGTATGGACATGCTGTTATTAATGTGTAACTGGTGCAATATCTGTGTTCAGATGGTGTGACACGTCTAGAATAAATTGATTTTAATCAACAGCGCCTTTTCTGTTTGTCCTTATCTGAGACGTACTGGGATTTAGAAGTGTTGTTTGCTTTTACATCTTTAGTAATTTTGCAAATACTTTTATGTACAGTTTTGAGCTGTCACTTGTTCTACTGACTTCCTGGGGAGTTGAAGATAAAACCCTGTGACCACCTATGTGCCAACAGCAACACAGGTCCTGAATACTAAAAAAAATTACCGGATCAATCTGAGCTGGTATTCTGAATGCAACTTAGATATTAATGTTTAGATGTTGTCCTTTGACACTCTTCTCCAGCAGGTTCTGTCTGTATCCTTCCCTGACACTGTAGTTATGGAGACACACTTTCACTTTTGGTCACTATCACTTCAGAGGGTGCTTCAGTGGGAGCTTCTGTGTTTCCAATGTTCAGCCGAGTCATTACTTAAAACGAGTTAACACAACGTGTTCAGGGTGGGCATGGCTCGTTATGTCATGGGAAACAAAAGAACACCTGAGGGAGAACGCAGTGATTTATAGATTTAAATGTGTAATAAACTAGCTGCTATACGACTCAGAGGAGTTATGATGTCAGGTGACGCTCTCCAGCGTTAATTCATTCATTGATTATGATGGATAGTGGACCGAAAAAAACAATTAACACTGAATGTGCTGCGTTCGGCTGCGTGTTTTAATTGGATAGCAGATGACTGTATGTGAGACTAGTATGATACGGTCTTAGGAAATACCAATGATATTATGGTTGATGTTAACGGCCAGTTTAGCAGAAGCCTATCTGTTACATGACTGTGGGAAATAAACAGTGTACCAGGTGGATGTCTGGTCTGTGGCGCCACCTGCTGACAGACAGGAGAATGAAAGTATGGAACGAGTTTACCTTGCGGCCATATTTCTGTAACTTCTATGGATCTATGGAGTTCGAGATCTCTGGTTTTGTGATTGGCTTCTTGTGTTCCAGATTTCTGAATTGCTGATCCAGCTGCATGTGAGGAGAACCTCTTCTAATGGGGCCCTACCGTGTGGGGTTCCTCCCTCTTCATCCTCCCACCTCCATGTGGTCAGTGGGAACGTCTCCACCACTCGCTCCAAGGCCCGGCTCCCAGAATACATCATGAGGCTCTCTGAGACCTCATGTAAGACAAGAGGCTTTACTGCCAGAGACAAACCACGCCCTTTCCGCCGCCTACATGTCAACCATAGCCCCTCCCCATGACTCTGTGCCCACCCCTAATATCTTAGGACTTCTCACCTTGCTCACATTTGGCCAAAGCAGTAGTCCAAAGAGAGACATCCCCAGCCGGGTGTCCTCTGACATGTTCTTCCTGCCCTATCTGGTCTTACAGGTGGGGGCGATAAGCTGTGATTGGCTGTTGATCATGAGGGCTCTGTTCCAGAGGGGAGATGTGAGTTATACTTTCATCAAGACAATAGGTCTACTGTTAAAGATCAAATAAATCTAATCAGTTTAGTGAATCAATCAATTAAGCACACAATCCTTAATGGATCAGGTATGTCCAGACATTCTAGGGGTGAAGGTGTGGACGGACCATGAGAGCAGCTGTCCGGACTGAGACTATGGTCGCACCACGACAAGTTTCCTTCAAACCTACTGAGGCAAGGAGCTTGAATGGAGCATCAGCCAATGGTTGTGAGCCTCGTCCTCTACTGTGACATGATTGGCAGTGTGCTCTAACTTATGATTTGATTGGCAGTGTGCCCTAACATATGATTTGATTGGCAGTGTGCCCTAACATATGATTTGATTGGCAGTGTGCCCTAACATATGATTTGATTGGCAGTGTGCCCTAACTTATTATTAGCAATTGACATGGAATAAGTAGCTAGGACATTATTGTGCACACATTTTATGACTGTGCTAACAAAAAAAATTCAAAGAATGTAAACCGGTAAACAGTACAGGTGAACATGATCCACTGTTCAAAATGGGCGTGGCAAAAGAAAAGAGGGGGTGGATGAAAATAATTAACACGTACAGGGATCAGACAAATGTTCAGACAGGAGTAGTTAGAAGGTAATGGGTGAGATAAGGGTTTGAAGTTTATTTAAATGTTTTATAATTTTATAATTCGTTCCAGTCATTGGCGTCTGAAAACGTTAAGGATTGGCGGTTGTGGAAGGTTGTGCAGACTTATGGGGTGACTAAGGCAATGTGGTGTTTATGTGTGGCTGGAAGGAGAACGAACAGTTTAACAAGACAGCTAGATATTTGTATGTATCCACGTATTCTAATTCAGACCCAGTTAGTCGGGCAGGTGTGGGCAGCGATTGGCTGAAAAACATGCATTTAGTTTTACCAGAGTTTAGTAATAACTGGAGGTTTTGGAAGGAATGCTGAATGGCATTAAAACTCTCCTGGAGATTTGAGCACACAGTTTCTAACGAAGGTCCGGATGTAGACATGATGGTATCATCTGCATAGAGATGGGTCTGAGAGTCTCCAACAGTGAGAGCCACATCGTTAATGTAGAGAGAAAATAGAGTTGGCCCCAGAATTGAACCCTGTGGCACCCCTATGGAGACAGCCATGGGTAATGACAGCAGGCCTTCTGATTTAACACGCTGGACCGTCAGAGGGAAAGTTGAAAAACCAGGCGAGGCTGTTGTGAGAGAAGCAGTAAGTTAGCGGTAAGGCTCCTAGTTCAGCAGGGTAACCGCAGCTGGGAAGAACCTGTTCCTTAGCCTGCTGGGGTGGTTGTGTAGAAGCTGGGCACCAATGATTCACTGGATGGTTTGTACCAAACTGTGGCACAGCTGGACAGGATGCTCTCGTCTGTGCAGCGAAACAAGTTTACCAGGATGTTAGTAGACAGGCTTTCTTTAGCTTCCTTATGAAGTACAAGCGCTGTTGCACCTTTGTGACCAAGATTGTGGTGTTGAGGGACCAGGATTGGTCGTTGGAGATGTTGACACCCAGGAATTTGAAGCTGGCCACAGGCTCCACTGTGGTCCCCTTAATGAGAACTGGAGCATTGATACAGCTTTTAGACTTCCTGTAATCCACAATCAGTTCTTTGGTTTTCTTGGCATTGATGCCCAGGTTGTTATCTGCACACCAAGCCACTAGATGCTTGACCTCTGTAGCTCCCTCGTCGTTGTCCCTGATCAGACCAACACCTGTGGTATCATCTGCAAACGTGTTGATGGTATTGGAGCTGTGTAGAGGAACACAGTCATGGATGAAGAGGAAGTACAAGAGTGGGCTAAGCACACAGCCCTGTGGGACACCATTGTTCAGGGTCATGGTGGTGGGGGTTGTCCAACCTGACAGTCTGTGGTCTGTTAGTTAGGAAGTCTAGAGTCCAGTTGCAAAGAGAGGGGCTACAAGGTCATTGAGTTTGGTAACCATTCTAGAGGAAGATGTGACATCAATCACTATCTTTCACTATAAAATACCAAGAGGAACGACTGACAAGGAACTTAGGATAACATCTTAAAACCAGTTCCCTCAAGAAGCAACTATGTATGACTCATGGTTGGCGGTGTGATAAAGAGAGAGAGGGTGGAACCTTGTTATATCACCTGGTAGGCAGAAATTCCATTTGTGCTTAAGCCCTCATTGGCAATGAAAGGCACGGCGGATTTCAGAATTGGTTCACCTTGTTTCTTTCTTCCGTGGAACTCGAATTTAGCAATAATTATAATAATAATAATAATAATAATGAGAGTAATAATGAGAATGAAAATTATAATAATGATAATAATAATGATAATAATAATGAGAATGAAAATTATAATAATGATAATAATAATCATAATAATAATGAGAGTAATAATGAGAATGAAAATTATAATAAAAATAATAATAATAATGATAATAATAATGAGAATGAAAATTATAATAATGATAATGATGGAGAGAGAGTTTCAGAGGCTCCGTCTGCGTAAATGTTCACATTCAATAGAAACATGTATGGAATGTCACCATTAAATGTTTCAATAGAAACATGTATGGAATGTCACCATTAAATGTTTCAATAGAAACATGTATGGAATGTCACCATTAAATGTTTCAATAGAAACATGTATGGAATGTCACCATTAAATGTTTCAATAGAAACATGTATGGAATGTCATGTATGGAATGTCCATTAACATGATCAACCAATCAATGCATTGTTCTCTCAGGTGTGGCCAGAATGCCTTATTTTGAAGATCTGAGGAACCTGCAGATGAAGTTATACCATCTGAAATCCTGCCTCGGTCACAACCTCAATCCAGACGTCCCGTCTAATACGCTGAAGACCAGCAAACACAACCTCAATCAGTCACCTTCACCCCACATTAATAACACACACCACCTTCACCCCACATTAACAACACACACCACCTTCACCCCACATTAATAACATACACCACCTTCACCCCACATTAATAACACACACCACCTTCACCCACATTACCAACACACACCACCTTCACCCCAACACACACCACCTTCACCCCACATTAATAACACACACCACCTTCACCCCACATTAATAACACCACCCCACATTAATAACACACACCACCTTCACCCCACATTAATAACACACACCACCTTCACCCCACATTAACAACACACACCACCTTCACCCCACATTAACAACACACACCACCTTCACCCCACATTAATAACACACACCACCTTCACCCCACATTAATAACACACACCACCTTCAACACACACCACCTTCACCCCACATTAATAACACACACCACCTTCACCCACATTAACAACACACACCACCTTCACCCCACATTAACAACACACACCACCTTCACCCCACATTAATAACACACACCACCTTCACCCCACATTAATAACACACACCACCTTCACCCCACATTAACAACACACACCACCTTCACCCCACATTACCAACACACACCACCTTCACCCCACATTAACACACCACACCACCTTCACCCCACATTAACAACACACACCACCTTCACCCCACATTAACAACACACACCACCTTCACCCCACATTAATAACACACACCACCTTCACCCCACATTAACAACACACACCACCTTCACCCCACATTAACAACACACACCACCTTCACCCCACATTAATAACACACACCACCTTCACCCCACATTAATAACACACACCACCTTCACCCCACATTAACAACACACACCACCTTCACCCCACATTAACAACACACACCACCTTCACCCCACATTAACAACACACACCACCTTCACCCCACATTAACAACACACACCACCTTCACCCCACATTAACAACACACACCACCTTCACCCCACATTAACAACACACACCACCTTCACCCCACATTAACAACACACACCACCTTCACCCCACATTAACAACACACACCACCTTCACCCCACATTAACAACACACACCACCTTCACCCCACATTAACAACACACACCACCTTCACCCCACATTAACAACACACACCACCTTCACCCCACATTAACAACACACACCACCTTCACCCCACATTAACAACACACACCACCTTCACCCCACATTAACAACACACACCACCTTAACAACACACACCACCTTGACCCCACATTAACAACACACACCACCTTCACCCCACATTACCAACACACACCACCTTCACCCCACCTTCACACCACATTGAAATGCTCCATGTAGGGACCTTTCCCTCTACTTCATTAAAGACAGAGGTGACGAGTATAATTCTGTCTTGTGATTTTTTTCTCAGTTGTGTTTTACCTGTCAGGTCATTCAGTGTGTTTGTGCCAGATACTGTGTGTTCACAACGTTTAAGTGTGTTTTCTGAAGCATCTCTTAAGTGCTTTCAATTGTCCTGTGTTGTGTTTTGCTTCCGTAATGCTGGCAGTCAGTGCTGACAGACCCAGCAGGTGCTGGCTGGGTTTGTTCTGGTTTCTATGTGCACCATGCTCTGAACGGCTCAGCCATTTGGGCTTCCTGTTGTGTCCTGCTGATGTCATTGACCAGGCAGTACATCTGTGTCCTTGATGTCAGCCTCTGCCTGCCTGCCCCTGGGTGGGGTGGAGGTGGGGGGGTGCATGCTAACCTCCAACTGTTCTCCTATTTCTCTTTCTCCTATTTCTCTTTCTCCTATTTCTCTTTCTCCTATTTCTCCTTCTCCTATTTCTCTTTCTCCTATTTCTCTTTCTCCTATTTCTCTTTCTCCTATTTCTCTTTCTCCTATTTCTCTTTCTCCTATTTCTCTTTCTCCTATTTCTCTTTCTCCTATTTCTCTTTCTCCCATTTCTCTTTCTCCTATTTCTCTTTCTCCTATTTCTCTTTCTCCTATTTCTCTTTCTCCTATTTCTCTTTCTCCTATTTCTCTTTCTCCTATTTCTCTTTCTCCTATTCTCCTCCCCTGTTTTCCCCAAACATGGAAATGCAGTAATGATGTGTCACTGTGACCCTCTTCTATATAAAAAACATCGCTTATCTCTGGCTTCTATCTCTTCCCCTCTCTTCCCCTCTCATCTCTGGCTTCCAAACACAACAGAAAGGGCAACTCTGAACTCTACACTGTCTGTTAGTGGCTGTGACAGGAGCCTGTGAGACTGAGATCTGATATTTCACAGGATGACCACAATTGAGGAGGAATTGTTTTGACACGGAGCACTGAGCTGCTGGGAATAAACGGACTCCATGCAGATTAGCCGTGTGAATTGACATTATTCAGGTAAACTGCACTTTTGATAAATTATTGTAAAGTCTGATAAAAGATGGAGGGGCCATATGCTCGTCACTGACTGTTTTATTTCACCAGATTTGTATCCAGTTGACAAAATACAGTTTCTGTGCTGTATGCTATTTAGTATTTCATATTAAGAATACATCAGTTACTGCCAAATCTTCTCAATCTGGCATCCCCACAAAACATTTATAGTATTAAGACAAAACAACAGAGATTAAAGGGCTCTGTTAAACAAGAGGAGCATCTTTTTTTTACCTGGTTACAGACTTTGTTTTTGCCCATGAAGAATTATGACCTAGTCTAGTTCAATAAATTGTACATTGCATTGTGCTAGTCTTTGACAGTGATGACAGACAACCCAATGGACAGCAGCTCCAGTCCTGTGGTACTAACGGGCTCCACCAGAACCCTGGCAGTAACCGAGCCCCCCAGCTCAGTGTGTAACCAGACAGCCTCTCTTGAGGACCAGGGACCCCCAGTGCTAGTGGATGCCTGGCTGGTGCCAATCCTGTTTTGCCTGATCATGTTGATTGGTTTGGTGGGAAACTCTCTGGTCATCCACGTCATTACCAAGCATCAGCAGATGAAGACTGTCACCAACTTCTATATTGGTATGGTCAAGCCCACTCTTATGTCAACTGTGTATTATATTCAGCTCTGTTATTTGAGGTGCTTTTTTAATTTTATATCAACTATGTTATGTCAACCCATGCATGTCATTTTGTTAAACCCTTAGTGAACTTGGCCACAACAGACATCTTGTTTCTGGTATGTTGTGTCCCCTTCACTGCCACCCTGTACCCTCTGCCCTCCTGGGTGTTTGGAGACTTTATGTGTCGGCTGGTCAGCTACCTGCAACAGGTGGGTCACAAACACACACACACACACACACACACACACACACACACACACACACACACAAATATAAAACTGGCTGGTCAGCTACCTGCAACAGGTGTGTGTGTGTGTATGTGTGTGTGTCTGTGTGTCTGTGTGTGTGTGTGTGTTTTCCAGGTGACGGCCCAGGCAACCTGTATAACACTGTCTGCAATGAGTGTCGACCGTTGCTATGTTACCATCTACCCTCTCCTGTCACTACGGCACCGGACTCCACGCATGGCTGTCACCGTCTCTGTCTCTATCTGGATAGGTACACACACACACACACACCTCTATCTGGATAGGTACACACACACACACACTTCTATCTGGATAGGTACACACACACACACACCTCTATCTGGATGGGTACACACACACCTCTATCTGGATAGGTACACACACACACACACACCTCTATCTGGATGGGTACACACACATACACACATCTCTATCTAGATGGGCACACACACACACACCTCTATCTAGATGGGCACACACACCTCTATCTGGATGGGTACACACACACACACACACACCTCTATCTGGATAGGTACACACACACACACACCTCTATCTGGATGGGTACACACACACACACACACACACCTCTATCTGGATATGTACACACACACACACACCTCTATCTGGATAGGTACACACACACACACACACAGACCTCTATCTGGATAGGTACACACACACACACACCTCTATCTGGATAGGTACACACACACACACCTCTATCTGGATAGGTACACACACACACACACCTCTATCTGGATAGGTACACACACACACACACACCTCTATCTGGATAGGTACACACACACACACACCTCTATCTGGATAGGTACACACACACACACACACACTCTATCTGGATAGGTACACACACACACACACCTCTATCTGGATAGGTACACACACACACACACACCTCTATCTGGATAGGTACACACACACACACACCTCTATCTGGATAGGTACACACACACACACACCTCTATCTGGATAGGTACACACACACACACACCTCTATCTGGATGGGTACACACACACCTCTATCTGGATAGGTACACACACACACACACACCTCTATCTGGATGGGTACACACACACACACATCTCTATCTAGATGGGCACACACACACACACCTCTATCTAGATGGGCACACACACACACACCTCTATCTGGATGGGTACACACACACACACACACACCTCTATCTGGATAGGTACACACACACACACTTCTATCTGGATAGGTACACACACACACACACCTCTATCTGGATGGGTACACACACACCTCTATCTGGATAGGTACACACACACACACACACCTCTATCTGGATGGGTACACACACACACACACATCTCTATCTAGATGGGCACACACACACACACCTCTATCTAGATGGGCACACACACACACACTCATATCTGGATGGGTACACACACACACACACACACCTCTATCTGGATAGGTACACACACACACACACCTCTATCTGGATGGGTACACACACACACACACACACCTCTATCTGGATAGGTACACACACACACACACCTCTATCTGGATAGGTACACACACACACACACACAGACCTCTATCTGGATAGGTACACACACACACACACCTCTATCTGGATAGGTACACACACACACACACACCTCTATCTGGATAGGTACACACACACACACACCTCTATCTGGATAGGTACACACACACACACACACTCTATCTGGATAGGTACACACACACACACACCTCTATCTGGATAGGTACACACACACACACACACCTCTATCTGGATAGGTACACACACACACACACCTCTATCTGGATAGGTACACACACACACACACACCTCTATCTGGATAGGTACACACACACACACACCTCTATCTGGATAGGTACACACACACACACACCTCTATCTGGATAGGTACACACACACACACACCTCTATCTGGATAGGTACACACACACACCTCTATCTGGATGGGTACACACACACACACACCTCTATCTGGATAGGTACACACACACACACACAGACACCTCTGTCTGGGTGACATCCATCTCAGACCTCCATCTCAGACCTCCATCTCAGACCTCCATCTCAGACCTCCATCTCTGACCTCCATATCTGACCTCCATATCTGACCTCCCCAGGTTCTCTCATTCTCTCTGTACCTGTGGCTCTGTACCAGAGGCTGGAGGTGGGCTGTTGGTTCGGTCCTCAGACATATTGCAGTGAGGTGTTTCCTTCTGCCCATCTGCAGAGAGCGTTTATTCTCTACAGCTTCCTGGCTGTCTACCTGCTCCCCCTCATCACGATCTGCTTCTGTTATGCCTTCATGATCAAACGCATGGGACAGCCCTCTGTTCAGCCCACCGACTGCAACTACCAGGTAACCCTGACCTTAGCCCTAACCATGACCCTAACTCTGAGCCTGACCTTAGCCCTAACCATGACCCTAACTCTGAGCCTGACCTTAGCCCTAACCATGACCCTAACTCTGAGCCTGACCTTAGCCCTAACCATGACCCTAACTCTGAGCCTGACCTTAGCCCTAACCATGACCCTAACTCTGAGCCTGACCTTAGCCCTAACCATGACCCTAACTCTGATTTTGACCTATGACCCATGACCCTGCATAGGTAGCCGCCCAGGCAGAGCGGACTGCAGCGGTCAGAGCTCGAGTGTCCAGGATGGTGGTTGTCATGGTAATTCTGTTTACTATGTGTTGGGGGCCCATCCAAATCTGTATCCTGCTCCAGGTCTTCAAGCCACACCTAGACCCATATATACTCTACAAGGTACCTCACCTGAACCCCCACACACTCTACAAGGTACCTAACCCACACACTCTACAAGGTACCTCACCTGTACCTCACACACACTTCTACAAGGTACCTCACCTGTACCTCACCTGTACCTCACCCACACACTCTACAAGGTACCTCACCTGTACCTCACCTGAACCACTACACACTCTACAAGGTACCTCACCTGTACCTCACCTGAACCCCTACACACTCTACAAGGTACCTCACCTCACCTACACTACTACTCACTCTGTCTGTTTGACTTCTTGGCTCTCTATCTCTCTTTTACTCTGTCTATCTCGTCCTGTCTCTGTCTGTCTCTACCTGTATCTGTTTGTCTGTCTACCTGTCTCTGTCTGTCTCTACCTGTATCTGTTTGTCTGTCTACCTGTTTGTCAGTCTACCTGTCTCTGTCTGTCTGTCTCTACCTGTATCTGTTTGTCAGTCTACCTGTCTCTGTCTGTCTGTCTCTACCTGTATCTGTTTGTCAGTCTACCTGTCTCTGTCTGTCTGTCTCTACCTGTATCTGTTTCTCAGTCTACCTGTCTGTCCATGTCTGTCCTCCTATTGTCCCACTTTCGGTTTCCAACATGTAGACGAAACCTTTTTGTTTGGTTGGTTGTTTGGTTGCTAGGTGAAGATTTGGGCTCACTGCATGTCCTACTCCAACTCTTCTGTTAACCCCTTGGTGTACGCCTTCATGGGAAACAACTTCAGAAAAGCCTTTAAACACGCCTTCCCGTCCATCTTCAACCCACTGGGTCGCCGCGTGCGAGGAGGGAGGGGCCGAGGACGGGTGGGGGAGGCAAGGAGGGAGGAGGTGGAGACAGAGGGGATTGCCCCAAATGTGGACACGGAGATGCACTACCTTTCAACTGGGACCTGAAGGCAAAAACACAGACACAGAGACACAGACACACAGACACACACAGACACAGACACAGAGACACAGAGACACAGACACACACACAGACACAGAGACACAGACACACAGACACACACACAGACACAGAGACACAGACACACAGACACAGACACAGACACAGAGACACACACACACACACAGAGACACACACACACACACACAGACACACACACACACACAAACACCACACACACACATATAGGGATGTCATTATTTATTTACAGTTGTTCTGTGGACACCCAGGGCCAACACACACAGGTGTGTACAAAGACAACCCAACTTCAAAATAAATCAATTGTAATGTGTGTGTGTGTGTGTGTGTGTGTGTGTGTGTGTGTGTGTGCGTGCGTGCGTGCGTGCGTGCGTGCGTGCGTGCGTGCGTGCGTGCGTGGGGCCTCTACATATGTTGGGCCTCTATTTATTGGGCCTCTATTTATTGGGCCTCTATTTATTGGGCCTCTATTTATTGGGCCTCTATATTTTGGATTTTCCATTCAACCAATTTAACTAACTATTATGAAGCATGATTTGCAAATCTTTCTTAGAAATCAGGGTACAGTGCTGTAATAAATGTAAATGTAATAATACAGGGGTATTATTATGGGTATGTGTTATATTTAACTGTGATTTATTTATAACTGTCTGATATTCCAAATCGAGTTATATATAACTTCATGATGTTATTGTGATTTTATTTTGTAATTTTATTTATTTTATTAGGGAAACCTAATTAGCTTGTTGTCTGTAGTTTTTTTTAATAAAAACCCAATGGAAGCTGTTTGACTTGTGAATTGTGCGTGTGCGTGTGTTCATGTGTGTGTTCATGTGCGCTGGTCACGTTTATGTGGCGTGATCAATAGTCCAATCAGCGGGGCTCACAGTCCAGCCCAACCAATGGCTGCCCACACAGTGTGATCATAGCCAATAGGAAGCCCTTAATAAACCAGAATGCGGTTCTCACACGTTGATCTGAACAGCGGAGAGGAGGAGGAGGAGCAGAGAGAGGAGCAGAGAGAGAGGAGGAGCAGACAGAGAGCAGAGAGGGAGAGAGAGAGGAGGAGCAGACAGAGAGCAGAGAGAGAGAGAGGAGGAGCAGACAGAGAGGAGGAGCAAAGATAAGAGTAGCAGACCGAGAGGGGAGAGAAGCGGAGAGGAGCAGAGCCAGTGGTAGAACCCCCCTGCTCATTCGCATCACTGGGAATCGGAATCAGAAGCATCTAGAAGCAACCGAATACGAGCACTTATATTAACTTATATTAACTTATATCCATAAACGTGCAACATGGAAAAGAAACAGACGATTAACTTCGGTGCTGGACCTGCAAAACTGCCACAATCAGTAAGTGTGTTATGCAGTGGACATCTGGAGGTTTATCTAAATCAGTAAGTGTGTTATGCAGTGGACATCTGGAGGTTTATCTAAATCAGTAAGTGTGTTATGCAGTGGACATCTGGAGGTTTATCTAAATCAGTAAGTGTGTTATGCAGTGGACATCTGGAGGTTTATCTAAATCAGTAAGTGTGTTATGCAGTGGACATCTGGAGGTTTATCTAAATCAGTAAGTGTGTTATGCAGTGGACATCTGGAGGTTTATCTAAATCAGTAAGTGTGTTATGCAGTGGACATCTGGAGGTTTATCTAAATCAGTAAGTGTGTTATGCAGTGGACATCTGGAGGTTTATCTAAATCAGTAAGTGTGTTATGCAGTGGACATCTGGAGGTTTATCTAAATCAGTAAGTGTGTTATGCAGTGGACATCTGGAGGTTTATCTAAATCAGTAAGTGTGTTATGCAGTGGACATCTGGAGGTTTATCTAAATCAGTAAGTGTGTTATGCAGTGGACATCTGGAGGTTTATCTAAATCAGTAAGTGTGTTATGCAGTGGACATCTGGAGGTTTATCTAAATCAGTAAGTGTGTTATGCAGTGGACATCTGGAGGTTTATCTAATGCTTCAGATACTAATGGGTCTGTCAACTGCAATCACATGTTCTCCTCGATATTACATATAAAGTCGTTAACATCCAGCAGTTGATTGGTTAAAATGCACGTTCATGTAGATTTGTACCTCGCATTTTGGACAGTGACATGTATACAATGTTATCAGAAGCAACATGAAAACACATGTATCCTGGCTTCAGGTTATGTACATGGTTTGGCCAGGCATCAGCTACACTAGATGTGTGTTGCATCAGCCACCATCCATTCATACACACTTTCATGTTCAGGATCTGGCTGCAATAACCCATCATCTAGATTGTTGACGGTAGAGGGCGCTAGAGGACAGCTTGTATTCAGCCCTTATACTGAATGTGTTGTGTCCACAGGTGCTGTGCCAGGCCCAGAAAGAGTTTATCGATTATAACGGAATTGGCATTAGTGTACTTGGTGAGTGTCTGTCTGTTTGGCTATTTCTATTTGACTGCATTATATCTTTATAGCATTGCAAGTAATGAATTAATTACTTTTATTTTGTGACTGTAGAGATGAGTCACCGGTCATCAGACTTTAGCAAGATCATGAACACCACAGAGAACTTGTTACGAGAGCTTCTGTAAGTAAGGAAATCCTGTCCTAGGAAAACCTGTCCTACTGTCCTAGGAAATCCTGTCCTAGTTAACTCTATCCTACATTTACAGGAGTATCCCAGACAACTACAAAGTCATGTTTCTCCAAGGGGGCGGGTCTGGACAGTTTAGTGCCGTCCCACTCAACCTGATTGGTCTAAAACAGGACATGTGTGCTGATTACCTGGTGACGGGCACCTGGTCATCCAAAGCTGCCAAGGAGGCGGAGAAATACGGCACGGTCAACGTGGTACATCCCAAACTGGAAAGCTACACCAGTAAGAGTTGTGAAGGGGTTAATAGAAGACAAGGTGTTCTGTGTACATAGTGTCAAAGGTACACTGACTCTAACACACACGCACACGCACACACACACACACACACGGCCACCATCTGGCCGGTGGACAGTCAATATACAGATTATATAGGATCAAGTGGACAGTCAATATACAGATTATATAGGATCAAGTAGACAGTCAATATACAGATTATATAGGATCAAGTGGACAGTCAATATACAGATTATATAGGATCAAGTGGACAGTCAATATACAGATTATATAGGATCAAGTGGACAGTCAATATACAGATAATTAAGTGGTTGTATTGATGGCAGTGTTTCCTGACCGTGCGGTTGTCTTGTGGTTGTATTGATGGCAGGGTTTCCTGACCGTGCGGTTGTCTTGTGGTCCTCCAGAAATCCCTGACTCCAGTAGCTGGTCGTTGACGGCGGGGGCTTCCTACGTGTACTACTGCTATAATGAGACGGTACACGGCGTAGAGTACAACTTCACCCCCGACACTCACGGGGCTGTCCTGGTCTCAGACATGTCCTCCAACTTCTTGTCTCGGCCCGTTGACGTTTCCAAGGTAACATCAACTTATCTGTGTTTACATGAACCCAAAGAACAATACGCCTGAATCCCAAACTGGTTCTGGTGCTGATATCATACCAGTTACTGTCAAAAAAGTACTGAAATAACCTTGTGAAAAAAAACACTTAACGCTGAATAATTTGATGACAATGTTTGTGTCTATATATATATATATATATATATATATATTTATTATCTTTTGTAATGAATAAAGGTTCTTCTCTTGTTGGTGTAGTTTGGGTTGATCTTTGCTGGTGCTCAGAAGAACGTGGGCTGTGCTGGTGTTACCGTAGTGATCGTCAGAGATGACCTGATTGGTCATGCACTAAAGGACTGTCCTGTTGTCCTTGACTACAAAGTGCAGGCTGACAACAACTCTCTGTACAACACACCTCCCTGCTTCAGGTAACACACCCCTCACTGCTTCAGGTAACACACACCTCCCTGCTTCAGGTAACACACACCTCCCTGCTTCAGGTAACACACACCTCCCTGCTTCAGGTAACACACACCTCCCTGCTTCAGGTAACACACACCTCCCTGCTTCAGGTAACACACACCTCCTGCTTCAGGTAACACACACCTCCTTGCTTTAGGTAACACACCCCTCCCCTGCTTTAGGTAACACACCCTCCCTCCAGGTAACTGCTTCAGGTTACACACACCACCCTGCTTCAGGTAACACACACCTCCCTGGTAACTCCCTCTTCAGGTAACACACACCTCCCTGCTTCAGGTAACACACACCTCCCTGCTTCAGGTAACACACACCTCCCTGCTTCAGGTAACACACACCTCCCTGCTTCAGGTAACACACACCACCCTGCTTCAGGTAACACACACCTCCCTGCTTCAGGTAACACACACCTCCCTGCTTCAGGTAACACACACCTCCCTGCTTCAGGTAACACACACCTCCCTGCTTCAGGTAACACACACCTCCCTGCTTCAGGTTACACACACCACCCTGCTTCAGGTAACACACACCTCCCTGCTTCAGGTAACACACACCTCCCTGCTTCAGGTAACACACACCTCCCTGCTTCAGGTAACACACACCTCCCTGCTTCAGGTAACACCCCTCCCTGCTTCAGGTAACACACACCTCCCTGCTTCAGGTAACACACACCACCCTGCGTCAGGTAACACACACCTCCCTGCTTCAGGTAACACACACCTCCCTGCTTCAGGTAACATGCACACAAACCACACACACACACACACACAGCTTCTAACCCAGGGATGGTGTGTCTGTTCCAGTATCTACATTATGTGTCTGTTCCAGTATCTACATTATGTGTCTGTTCCAGCATCTACATTATGTGTCTGTTCCAGTATCTACATTATGTGTCTGTTCCAGTATCTACATTATGTGTCTGTTCCAGTATCTACATTATGTGTCTGTTCCAGTATCTACATTATGTGTCTGTTCCAGTATCTACATTATGTGTCTGTTCCAGCATCTACATTATGTGTCTGTTCCAGCATCTACATTATGTGTCTGTTCCAGTATCTACATTATGTGTCTGTTCCAGTATCTACATTATGTGTCTGTTCCAGTATCTACATTATGTGTCTGTTCCAGCATCTACATTATGTGTCTGTTCCAGTATCTACATTATGTGTCTGTTCCAGTATCTATATTATGTGTCTGTTCCAGCATCTACATTATGTGTCTGGTTCTCAACTGGATTAAAAACAATGGAGGTGTGGAAGCCATGGAAACACTCAGCAAGAAGAAGTCGAGTTTAATCTATGACATCATCAACTCCTCAAATGGCTTTTACACGTAAGTTGGTAAAATAAGAGGGGAGAGATGTGAAGGGGAGGAAGGGAGGGAAATGAGGGGGGAGGAGGAGGAGGAGGGAGGGAAATGAGGGGGGGAGGAGGAGTAGGGGAGGGAGGGAGGGAAATGAGGGGGGAGGAGGAGCAGGGGAGGGAAATGGGGGGAGGAGCAGGGGGAGGAGCAGGGGAGGGAAATGAGGGGGGGAGGAGCAGGGGAGGGAAATGAGGGGGGGAGGAGCAGGGGAGGGAGGGAAATGAGGGGAGCAGGGGAGGGAGGGGAGAGGTCTGGTTGATAGGGTCCCCTGAATTATATGTAAACTGCTTTAGGAAATGATACCTGCGTCTTATGGCATTGCTCATGCCTGTCTCTAGGGTAACTGGTGTGTTGTTTGTGCTGGTCAGGTGTCCAGTGGACATAGCATGTCGGAGCCGTATGAATCTTCCATTCCGTGTGGGAAAGAAAGACGGGGATGAAGCACTGGAGAAGAAGTTCTTGGATGGAGCTTCCAAACTGGGAATGATCTCACTGCAAGGACACAGGTAGATATACACACGGGTAGATATACACACGGGTAGATATACACACGGGTAGATATACACACGGGTAGATATACACACGGGTAGATATACACACGGGTAGATATACACACGGGTAGATATACACACGGGTAGATATACACACGGGTAGATAGACACACGGGTAGATAGACACACGGGTAGATAGACACACGGGTAGATGGACACACGGGATGCTTAAACCTAACCGTGTTATCTCTTCACTCTGTCGCCCTCTACAGGTCAGTGGGGGGAATCCGTGTGTCTCTGTACAATGCCGTGACAGTGGAGGACACTATGGTGCTGGCCAATTACATGACAGACTTTCTGAAGGAGAACCAATAAAACGGCGCTTTACTGCTATGGTTCACTGATTTCCACAGTTCTGGTAGTTACCAGGGAATGTGTTGTAATTTGGGACTGATACTCTTTACTACAGGTTATATGTTGTTTGGGACCGTACACACACACACACACACACAACACTGAACTACAAGGTCATTCCTTATATAGTACACCATTTTAGTCCAACATTTTCCCTCTATACTACACAACGTTAAACCAGAGTTTAGGGTGTTTGTTCTTGGAATAGGGTAGTATTTAGGCCACACCCTCCAGCCACTATCTGTTCAGTTTCAGGGTTTCGGCTGGTTGGAGATCTAAATAACCAGGTCAGGTTCCTAACCAATCAGTGACCGTGATTCACCACCCAGCGTGTATAGGGGTATTAGAGGTTTTTGGTGCGGGTTCTAGAGCAGGTTCCGTGATGGATGTGGAACGCCGTGAGTTGCACCTGCAGTCTAATCTGTCTGATGACACTGATAGTGTAGCCTGTAACAAGGTTATACACGTTCTACCTGAGACTGTGTTGTTCCCAATCTAACCTAGTGCACTATGTGTTGTCCCCAATCTAACCTAGTGCACTATGTGTAGTTCCCAATCTAACCTAGTGCACTATGTGTTGTCCCCAATCTAACCTAGTGCACTATGTGTTGTCCCCAATCTAACCTAGTGCACTATGTGTTGTCCCCAATCTAACCTAGTGCACTATGTGTTGTCCCCAATCTAACCTAGTGCACTTCGTGTTGTCCCCAATCTAACCTAGTGCACTTCGTGTTGTCCCCAATCTAACCTAGTGCACTTCGTGTTGTCCCCAATCTAACCTAGTGCACTATGTGTTGTCCCCAATCTAACCTAGTGCACTATGTGTTGTCCCCAATCTAACCTAGTGCACTAAGGACAGGTAGTTTTTATTTTATTTCTAAGTTGTATTGTCTCTGTAGTGCTTTATTCAACAGTGCATTTATCCATAGTTTGATCTGTCCAAAGTATTTTATTAAAATGCTAATAAAATCCAACCCTTTATTTTTACTGTGTTTCTTTTTTAGGAATACATTGTTTGTCAACAAAGTACATGCGACACCTCAGATGACAATGTGTGGATTCTAATTATGTCATAATATGATTCAGAATATCCATACATGACTCCGATTGGCCTGATGCTATTTAGTGATGGGTCCTGACACGTGGACGTCCTGACAGGAAACATTTTACTGATATCAGCGGAGGGAGTTTTCCAACAGTTTGAATTTTGTGAGAAACTTGGAAGTTACTTCTCCGGAACAAAAAAACGATTAATCAGCAAAAACTGTTTTGTCGTATCTATAAACACATTTATTTGGAGTACACTAACTGGTGCAGACACTACACCTAAAACCCACAGTCATTATTTAAAATCCAATGCAAAAACAACAGTCACTTATAAATACTTCTGGAGTTCACTGTACATCTTATATATAATTGTTCAACTGTTGCCTAATTTAGGTTTAATTATTCTAAAATTACAGGAATTATTCCGTTAATTCCAGTCACAATTATGTCTCCTAGTTGATTAGATTTTCGAGGCCCTTGATCTTTTAGCATTGGCAGAGGTTTACACTAAGCTTACACTAAGCAGAGGTTTACACTAAGCTTACACTAAGCAGAGGTTTACACTAAGCTTACACTAAGCAGAGGTTTACACTAAGCTTAGGTAGATACTTTTATTTGAGATGGGTGTATAACCTCAACAGAATGGAAATACAGAGTCAATTTGTTTGCTGATATGGAGACTTGACATTCATACATATAACAGAATATATCCTATTAAATGTGGAGTCTGAATTACACCAAGTCAAGGGTGTGTCCCAAAGTTGGAAGTATTTACAGTTGACAGCAATTAGTCGTCAGCTATTAGTGCCCATTGGGGGGCACTCTAAAGTGACCTAGTGTATAGGGGGTCATTTGGCATTCACTGTAAATGTAATCTCATTTTATGTGGAATTATTATGACATTTATGGCCACAAGATGGAGTCACTGACAAATTTATGAATCTAATATACTTCAAATTCAGGAAATAGAATACATTTGACGGCACCTCAATTCTGAGGCAAACCTACTACATCTATAAATGTACTGATTTGAGTACAAATTAAAACAAGATTACCCCCCCCAGAACATTATGCTTCAGTCACATAATTGTGTGATTTATTTAACCTCCTAGTTAGAAATGTCCCTGAGTTTTGACAAAGGTTTAAGAACTTGGGATTTGGCAAGCAGGGAACAGATAAGCTGGTATTGAGAGACAGACGGGTTCAGATGGAGATAGATCCATTTGTGAGAGGCAGGCTCTGGGCAGGCTCTGTAACCCCAGACACAGGGTGTGAATAAATTGGCCAGTGATCCCCACTTCGTCAAGCAACTAATGTCAGGTTAATACCGCCAGCAGCTCCGGTTAGATGACAGCTAGCCCGGTGAGACGGCTGTAATGAAAAACACCAGGAGAGACAATATCTGAGGGCTCGTCCGCGCAGCAGCCATGAGATTAGCATCAGCGCAAGCAGGGGGAGTGAATTCTCAGGTAGAGATTAGCCTAGGCGCTAGGGAAGTGAGGTAGAGATTAGCCTAGGCGCTAGGGAAGTGAGGCAGAGATTAGCTTTGGCGCTGGCAATAGAGACTGGGATAGATCAGCTTTAGTGCTAGCAGGCTGGCTGACAGAAACAGACAGAGACAGAGACGAGGTTTTACTGTTCACCTCCTAGAATCTGGGCGCTACCCTGATTGAGGCTCAGCTAAAGGACCCTCTGTACACGAATAACATGATGACAGCAGATAGTTGTCTTCACATTGTGGCTGACAGAAGTCTTCTTCTAATTACTTCTCTCCTGGGCAAAGTTTTGTTAATTTAAAAATGTTTTACAGAAGTGTTAAATGTGCATGTGTGTCTTTATGATTGTGTGTGTGTGTGTGTGTCATCCATCTCTTCTCACCCCTCTCTTCTAATCTCATCCATCTCTTCTCACCCCTCTCTTCTAATCTCATCCATCTCTTCTCACCCCTCTCTTCTAATCTCATCCATCTCTTCTCATCCCTCTCTGTGTGTCTGTGCCTGTGTCTGTGTCTGTGTCTGTGTCTGTGTCTGTGTCTGTGTCTGTGTCTGTGTGTGTGTGTGTGTGTGTGTGTGGGGGGGTATCTAATTGCTGTTGTCTTATTAATGAGGAGACAGAGCTGGGAAATCACTCCTAATTAGCTTGTCTTATGTAGATCACACACACACAGCATGGCACAAATATAATGTGTGTGTGTGTGTGTGTGTGTGTGTGTGTGTGTGTGTGTGTGTGTGTGTGTGTGTGTGTGTGTGTGTGTGTGTGTGTGTGTGTGTGTGTGTGTGTGTGTGTGTGTGTGTGTGTGTGTGTGTGTGTGTGTGTGTGTGTGTGTGTGTGTGTGTGTGTGTGTGTGTGTGTGTGTGTGTGTGTGTGTGTGTGTGTGTGTGTGTGTGTGTGTGTGTGTGTGTGTGTGTGTGTGTGTGTGTGTGTGTGTGTGTGTGTGTGTGTGTGTGTGTGTGTGTGTGTGTGTGTGTGTGTGTGTGTGTGTGTGTGTGTCGTATCACCATGGTGACAGATTGATCAGGGTTTGCTTTAGTGTTGTATCACCACGGTGACAGGTTGAGCAGGTACATCACTTTATCTTAAGTATTTACTATTGAAGTAACTTGTATTCCATATCACTATGAAAACTGAAAGATCAGCAAGTTTGCATTAGACTGCATACCTCTGTGATTTAAAGACATAGACAGACTGTCAGACTAATTAAAACATAGTTAAGCAGTATAGCTGTCACCAGTTCCCCTGAGAACCATTCATGTGTGAACAGAGACTGGATGAGTTAATAAAACCCATTTAATTTGCACCTTCAGCTAAGTGAGATGTATAAGAAACTCATCTGACTGCTGTAGAGAGGAGAAGCCTGTCCAGTGTACTGTGTGTAATACATATTACTGTGTGTAATACATATTACTGTGTGTAATACATATTACTGTGTGTAATACATATTACTGTGTGTAATACATATTACTGTGTGTAGTACATATTACTGTGTGTAATACATATTACTGTGTGTAGTACATATTACTGTGTGTAATACATATTACTGTGTGTAATACATATTACTGTGTGTAATACATATTACTGTGTGTAGTACATATTACTGTGTGTAATACATATTACTGTGTGTAGTACATATTACTGTGTGTAATACATATTACTGTGTGTAGTACATATTACTGTGTGTAGTACATATTACTGTGTGTACTACATATTACTGTGTGTAGTACATATTACTGTGTGTAGTACATATTACTGTGTGTAGTACATATTACTGTGTGTAGTACATATTACTGTGTGTAATACATATTACTGTGTGTAGTACATATTACTGTGTGTAGTACATATTACTGTGTGTAGTACATCAATATTACTGTGTGTAGTACATCAATATTACTGTGTGTAGTATATCTATATTACTGTGTTGCTCTGTTGTAGTGAGTCTAATCGTCTTTGTCCTGTTTCCCTGCGTTGTTCTTCTTAAAAATTGGAAGACTAAGCCTTTTGTGAATTTTAATAAAGAACGACTACTGCCCAGGAGACCTGGTATTAGCCAGGCCGTTTCAACCAATCACATCAACATAATAAGGCTGTTCTCTGGTGCATAGACACCTTTATCTCCCCCTCTTCCTCTCCTCTTCATCACCTCTGATCCGCTTTGGTTCCATCACTCCATCCTCAAGTGAACGTGTAGTTCTGTGTTGTTTGAACACCCAGCCCGTTTGTGGTATTGGGGGGAGCTGGATATTTCTCATTTAGTAAAGATTGCACTTGTTCTCTGGCGGCCAGCAGGCCGTGAATGCCATCGCTGCTTGATTGGCAGTTGGGGTGGCGGGAGCATTTGCATGGCATTTAGTGGGCGAGGGACAGACGGCGGGAGGGAGTAAACAAGTCAACAGCTCCTTCATTCACTATCAAGCCTTCGTCACACACGCACACGCACACGCACACGCACACTCACACGCACACGCACACGCACACGCACACTCACACTCACACTCACACTCACACTCACACTCACACTCACACTCACACTCACACTCACACACACACACACACACACACACACTCACACTCACACTCACACTCACACACACACTCACACACACACACTCACACACACACACACACACACACACACACACACACACATCACAATCTAAGCACCTAACCTGCTCTGCCACCCCCCAAACCTACAGACAGACTCTCATTATGAGATGGCATTTAGCCAGAGAGGAACCAGGGACGGACAGATAGAGAAGAGATGGAGGAGAGAGAGATGGAGGAGAGAGAGAGTGATGGAGGAGAGAGAGATGGAGAGAGAGATGGAGGAGAGAGAGAGTGATGGAGGAGAGAGAGATGGAGAGAGAGACGGAGAAAGTTGGAGAGAGAGAGGGAGAGAGATGGAGGGAGAGATGGAGGAGAGAGAGATGGAGGGGTGAGAGTAAGACAAAATCCTTCTTACTTTAATAATTATTCCATATTACATTCAAATCCGATACACAGTCAGGACGCGACACAGTTAGTACGCGACACAGTCAGGACACGACACAGTCAGGACAAAACACAGTCAGGACATAACACAGTCAGGACATAACACAGTCAGGACATAACACAGTCAGGACATAACACAGTCAGGACATAACACAGTCAGGACATAACACGGTCAGGACATAACACTGTCAGGACATAACACAGTCAGGACGCGACACAGTCAGGACATAACACAGTCAGGACGCGACACAGTCAGGACACGACACAGTCAGGACACGACACAGTCAGGACATAACACAGTCAGGACATAACACAGTCAGGACATAACACAGTCAGGACATAACACGGTCAGGACATAACACAGTCAGGACATAACACAGTCAGGACATAACACTGTCAGGACATAACACAGTCAGGACATAACACTGTACTGAACATTTCACATCACAAAACCAGAGGACTCACTCCTACTTTACAAACATTCATCCAACACCTCCAGCCAACTGAAACACCCGGACCTCCTACTTTAAAGATCTTGAAAGATCTTGACATTTACAACATTTTATAAAATACAATCTAAAGGCATGCAGAGACCAGCTCCTAAATTAATAGCAAGATAGAGAGAAGAGTGATTTAATAGGAAAGGGGGAAGACTGAGTCGTGTTGGTGTGGAGCATCATATGTAATATAATCAGTCATTTATTGTATTGAATCCTTGGCAGCCTGGTAAAGTGAAGCACTATTCACAAGATCCCAGCCCAGATGTAATAAGTTGTGTTTTCATAGTGACACACTTGAACAAAGAGGGGAACTTCATTCACGGATACAGTTCTGACGTGACGGGCGGAGAAATAATGAAAATACAACAAAGTTGGAAAACAATAAGACAATAATGCAGAGATGGAACGTCCAGAGGAGCCTGACCCCAGAAGAAAACACAACCACAAAGATGTGGTATGTCTCCATCACACACACACACACACACACAGACGGACACACACAGACACACACACACACAAACACACACACAGACAGACAGACGGACACACACTGAGACACACAGACACACACGCTGAACACATAGACATATCAGCAAGAATTTCAGAGTCAAATCCACCTGAGAGCTGAGATATATAGATGAAATAAATGTGATGATTCTTTAATCTTATTTTATTAAAGTGGGAGTCTCGTAGGCGGAGCCTGGGAGACATAGAATCATCTTAATGTTACTCGGATCTCTATTAAACCACTGTCTGATTCACTCTCGTCTGTCTTTTAATATTTTATTATTGTTTTATTATTATATGCTGGGAATATGTGTGTGGGAGATAGATGTGTCATGAATTCAATAATTTCCTCATCTAATTGCCAACAAAAATCAGCAGTGTGTGTTTCAGTGTGTATGTATGTGTATATGTGTGTACACATATGAATACAAATATATTATTTGAACTATATAACAGATTATATACAGTAACAGTCAAAAGTGTGGGCACATCTACTCATTCAAGGGTATTTCCGTAGTTACTATATTCCACTTATAACATAATAGTGAAGATGTCCTATTAATAGTTGTCCGTGGTAGCTGGGTAGCTATTTTAAAGTGTCAGTATAGTGCCAGTATAAAGTGTCAGATGTGCATGTGGAAGTGTTGTTGTGTTTGTCAGATGTTATTTCGTCCAGCTGTGGACCAGTTTGTTCTAGTTCTGTACCATGTTCGTCCAGCCAGCGTGCATTTTTGCCTTCTGCCGTTGTCGCTTCTGTCTCCAAACCAACGAAAGCCTTGCGCCCTATTGAGTCCTATTACTGCCTCACCAGCAAACCATTCCACCCCAACCAATCTGCCCTCTGCCTTCATTAGGCTCTGTTTGAGGTGGTTATGGGCAAAGTTTGTCTTTGGTCACTTCAGTCATTTGTGGCGATACTCTAAGGCTTTTATTATACTCTCCCAGCTGACATTCTGTTGTTCACACACAAACAGCCTGACTGATACACAGCTTGGCCAGTTCCTACACATAGATCCTCTGGTCCCTGTCAGATACACAGCTTGGCCAGTTCCTACACATAGATTCCATGGTCCCTGTCAGATACACAGCTTGGCCAGTTCCTACACATAGATCCTCTGGTCCCTGTCAGATACACAGCTTGGCCAGTTCCTACACATAGATCATCTGGTCCCTGTCAGATACACAGCTTGGCCAGTACCTACACATAGATCCTCTGGTCCCTGTCAGATACGCAGCTTGGCCAGTACCTACACGTAGATCCTCTGGTCCCTGTCAGATACGCAGCTTGGCCAGTACCTACACGTAGATCCTCTGGTCCCTGTCAGATACGCAGCTTGGCCTCTGGTCCCTGTCAGATTCCATGGTCCCTGTCACACAGCCTTGGCCAGTACCTTGGCCAGTACCTACACGTAGATCCTCTGGTCCCTGACAGATACACAGCTTGGCCAGTACCTACACATAGATCCTCTGGTCCCTGACTGAGAGAGCAGCATTGTTTACTGTTGCTTTCATCTATTATGTACTCACACATTTTACGTTCCCACTGGAAGACCTATCCAGAGCCAGGAGTCAGGTGGCTAAATAAACCGCCAAAACAGATTAAGGCCTGTCAAAATAGATTGAGGTCTGCCCAAACAGATTGAGGTCTGACAAAACAGATTGAGGTCTGCCCAAACAGATTGAGGCCTGACAAAACAGATTGAGGTCTGCCCAAACAGATTGAGGTCTGCCCAAACAGATTGAGGCCTGCCCAAACAGATTGAGGCCTGACAAAACAGATTGAGGCCTGACAAAACAGATTGAGGCCTGACAAAACAGATTGAGGCCTGACAAAACAGATTGAGGCCTGACAAAACAAGGTTTGATTGTGTGTGTGTGTGTGTGTGTGTGTGTGTGTGTGTGTGTGTGTGTGTGTGTGTGTGTGTGTGTGTGTGTGTGTGTGTGTGTGTGTGTGTGTGTGTGTGTGTGTGTGTGTGTGTGTGTGTGTGTGTGTGTGTGTGTGTGTGTGTGTGTGTGTGTGTGTGTGTGTGTGTGAGTGAGCGTGTGTGTGTCAGTGTGTGTTTGAGTTAGTTTGTGGGTTTGAATGTGTGTGTGTGAGTAAGTGTGTCAGAGTGTGTGTGTGTGATCAAGTGTGCAGGTTTGATTGTGTGTGTATATGTGTGTGAGTGTGCAGGTTTTATAATGTGTGTAAGTGTTTGGCACAAGGCATTTAGAAAGATTCTATAAATCAACTTGATCTATTTCTGTCAACCTCATCTCTCCCCCTCCTCTCCCCCATTCGTCCCCCTCATCTCTCCCCTCCCCCATCTCTCCCCTCCCCCATCTCTCCCCCATCTCTCCCCTCCCCCATCTCTCCCCCATCTCTCCCCTCCCCCATCTCTCCCCCATCTCTCCCCTCCCCCCAGCTCTCCCCCATCTCTCCCTCTCCCTCTCCTCCCCCCCATTCCTCCCCTCCATCTCTCCCCCCCCAGCTCTCCCCTCCTCCCCCATCTCTCCCCTCCCCCAGCTCTCCCCCCCCCCCCAGCTCTCCCCATCTGAAGACTCCTGGTGTAGACCCCTGGTGTAGACTCCTGATGAAGACTCCTGGTGTAGACCCCTGATGAAGACTCCTGGTGTAGACCCCTGGTGTAGACTCCTGATGAAGACTCCTGGTGTAGACCCCTGATAAAGACTCCTGGTGTAGACCCCTGGTGTAGACTCCTGGTGTAGACCCCTGGTGTAGACTCCTGATGAAGACTCCTGGTGTAGACCCCTGATAAAGACTCCTGGTGTAGACCCCTGGTGTAGACTCCTGATGTAGACCCCTGGTGTAGACTCCTGGTGTAGACCCCTGGTGTAGACTCCTGATGAAGACTCCTGGTGTAGACTCCTGATGAAGACTCCTGGTGTAGACCCCTGATAAAGACTCCTGGTGTAGACTCCTGGTGCGTGTGTGTGTTCTCCTCTCTGTGTGTGTGTTCTCCTCTGTATTTGAGTGTATGTGTGTGTGTTCTCCTCTGTGTGTGTGTTCTCCTCTGTATGTGAGTGTATGTGTGTGTGTGTGTGTGTGTTCTACTCTGCGTGTGTGTTCTCCTCTGCGTGTGAGTGTATTTGTGTGTGTGTGTTCTCCTCTGTATGTGTGTGTGTGTGTGTGTGTGTGTGTTCCTCATCCTCTCTGTGTTGTTGAGTGAAGCCAATAATCCACGTCCGGGCTGTTGAGAGGCAGAGCTTTGATTGACAGGTGGTGATATGTCACTTCGCCTCACTTGACATTTCAGCTTTATAAAATCAGAAAGAATGGAGGCCGGAAGATTTATCACATACAGGGCAGCAAAAGCAGAAGCTGTTTATCCCTGTACCCTACGCCCTGATCTCCCTCTCTCACATCCCATATCTCTCTTTCCCTCATCTCCTTTCCTCAGATCCCATATCTCTCCTTCCCTCATTCCTCTCTTTTTCCCTGCCTCCCCCTCCATCCCCTGACCCACCCAGTGTGACAAACAGAAAACTAAAGAAATACATGTTTAATAACTTGCCCCAAACTGGCCCTAATCCCAGAAATCACAGGCCGGCTCACAGGTTGGACTTGACAGAATAACTTGTGGGAACAATGTACAGGTTTTACTATATCTGTACACAGTGTGTGTGTGTGTGTGTGTTCTCCTCTGTGTATGTGTGTGTTCTCCTATGTGTATGTGTGTGTGTGTGTTCTCCTCTGTGTATGTGTGTGTGTGTGTGTGTTCTCCTCTGTGTATGTGTGTGTGTGTGTGTGTGTGTGTCCTCTGTGTATGTGTGTGTGTGTGTGTGTGTGTGTGTGTGTGTCTCCTCTGTATGTGTGTGTGTTCTCCTCTGTGTATGTGTGTGTGTGTGTGTGTGTGTGTGTGTGTGTGTGTGTGTGTGTGTGCGCGCGTGTGCGCGTGTGCGTGTTCACATCCAGCAGTAATTAGTGGTGATTCCGCAGCACGCGGACAAGCGAAACCATGCGCGGGATAATACACTGGACGTGATCACGAGCATCCCGCCACTTACACCACGTTATTTTGATTGACAGCAGAGCTAATATTTCACTGCCTCTCATTCCTCCGCAACACATCAGCCAAGAGGGCGTTCTTTCCCAGGGGGCGTTCCTTCATCATCAGCGAGCAACCATTGGATGTACTTGTGATAGAAACCTATTGCACCCACGTGGGCAGCCTGCATACATGTCCTTCTAGTTAGTGATTGGATAAGATGATGATGATTGACAAGATACCGGGACATGCTTGTGGTCTTTGCTGATACAATTGGTTTGTTATAATGATTACTCCTCCTTTTTTATTTTATTTTTGGGCTTACTTACTTTTTATGAATAGTTTTCCTTCTGACTACCCCAGCCCTCTGGTCTGAGATCCCTGGAGCAGACGTATAAAGAACGTGTAGTTTTTGTATGTACAGTATATAGCGTTATTGATCAGGGCACTTGCCTATTGAAACTACACATCCCAGGGACAGGAGTCAGTGGTTTCCGTTATATAATATCGACTGAACGTTAGCAGGTGTGTGTCTGCGCGCGGTCTGCGCGGGATCTGTGTGTGACTGACAGAAACTAACGGACATAACGGCTTATGAAGGGACGCGTCAACTGGGCAGAAAATGCTTTTTTCTGCAATTTAATTCTGGAAACGAGATGAAAGCAACGCTATAATGAGGAGAAAGTGACTATAAGAAATTTGTCCGGGACAACAATTCGATAACATCCATTTTAAGTAAAGAAAATCCAAATCCTTTCTCAAGCTGAAGGAGCGCTACGAGCCAATTGCAACTCAGCATGAACACACTGTTTACAGTCGTGTTAATTTGTTAATTACAACTAGAGAGTCGCATGTCAACTTCAATATAGTATTAATGATTCGAGACCTGAGCAAGATGTACCCACAGGCTCGACACGCGGTGAGTAGCCAATATCTGAATAGAAATACTGTAGGACACATGTGATACCAGTGACACTCAGGATACGAATCTATTTGGATCAGTTCTGGTTTCATCACGCAGAAACTGGAAAAAATATATTTGTGAATTGACTGCAACGATGTCTGTGTTCATGTGTGTGTACATGTGTGTGTACATGTGTGTGTTCATGTGTGTGTACATGTGTGTGTACATTAGTCTGTTCATGTGTGTGTACATGATGTGTGTTTATGTGTGTGTAAGTAAGAAAGCGACGGATAATTGGTCAAATGCGACCTGGGACTATATATTTCCTGTTGACAAACATGTTGTTTCCCAGGTATCTCACCTGCCAGGTCAAACCTTCAAGTTCACCGTGTCAGAGTCATGTGACCGCATCAAGGAAGAGTTCCAGTTTCTACAAGCACAGTTTCACAGGTAACACGCACAAACACACGCACCAATCTAAGAACGTGTGGACAGGCACAATCATGGTGTATAGCGTGATATGCACTGTTTTAACTGTAGTAATGAAGATGATTTCTTCTGCACAATGACAACAGTGAAGACGGGACGGGAACAAGGCCAGGTGACCATAATTCCTCTAAATGTAGTGATGATAACTGTTGGTCTGTTTCCAGTCTGAAACTGGAGTGTGACAAGTTGTCCAGTGAGAAGACTGAGATGCAGAGACACTATGTGATGGTAAGCTTTTGTTTCTGCCACCACACTGAGCATGGTGACAGTATGAACCAGATGAGCAGAACCAGATGAGCAGAACCAGAGGAACACATAGGCTAAATATCCATTTGTCTTTCAGTACTATGAGATGTCTTACGGACTCAACATTGAGATGCACAAACAGGTAGGAAATTGGGAATGGTTCAACTGGCTGAAAGAATGTGTGTATATATATATATATATATATATATGCTATGTGTGTGTGTATTTATATATATATTCTATGTGTGTGTGTGTGTGTGTATTTCTATATATATATATATATTCTATGTGTGTGTGTATATATTTATATATATATATATATTCTATGTGTGTGTGTGTATATATTTATATATATATATATTCTATGTGTGTGTGTATATATTTATATATATATATATATTCTATGTGTGAGTGTTCACTATGCTGTGTTAGACAGTTAGTAAAGTAAACAAGTGTCCCTGAGTAGTCTGACTAGATAGAGTGATTATTAGGGGAGAGAGGAGAAGAGGAATGTTGAGAGATAGAGTCTAAAGAGGAGATGGAGGAGAGTGGGAAAGAGCTAGGGGAGGAGAAAGAGAATAGGAGAGGGAGAGGAGGTAGAGAGAAAGGTAAAGATACAGTCCCATTAATGAGAGAGAGCTGTGTGGCCTCAGGAAACAAGTGGTTTGGCGATACTGCTTGTTGAGCGTTTCACAAGGCCAATGGTTTCATTGATCTCTGCAATGAGTGGCTCAGCTTTATTTACACTAGAGAGCTCTGTCTGGGGGGAGGGGAGGTTTGATCCAGAGAGGTAAAAATGAGAAGGACAAGGGGACTGGAGAGGGAGCACCACATCAATATGATAAATCAGAAATACAGAGAAGAACGGGGAGGACTGAGAGTGTTTAGTTATTTTGGTGAACCGTTAAAATCTCTCCAGAGGATGTATCAGTCCATTAATAGTTCAGTATTAGGATGTGGTCAGCAGGTGTGCTGATGCCATGCTTACACAGCTGAACTGGAAGATGAATGGGTTAGCTGTTTGAATGACAGCTAGGTGAGCCAATACAAGCTAGACATGGATGATGGAGACGGGTCTAGTGGGTGTGGTCAGATTAATGACTCTTACCTGACCCTGAGTCATGGAAATACCGCCAACTATGTGGTCATGCAGGAGTTCCGTTAGCCAGCGGTAAAAGTGCTCTCTCAGGAGCTGAAGCGGAAGAGATATGTGAGTGTGTGTGCTTTTACTAAAGGTTTGTTAAGTGGTAATGATTACTGCGAATATAATGTAAAGTGTGTGTTTTTCTGACTTACAGGCGGAGATGGTGAAGCGACTGAATGCCATCTGTGCCCAGGTTATCCCGTTCCTCTCTCAAGAGGTGAGTCCATCCATCTATTGCCTTCTGTTTTCTTCCTGTAGAAAATAAGGGACGATTTCAAATAAAGGTAATTTAAAGAAGGAAAGGAAACATTTGATGGAGTAATGACAAGTAAAAGAGAGAGCTGAATACCTGATACAAAACTGGTCCAGAACTTGAGACAGAAATGGTCAGGACCAGAACTTGAGACAGAACTGGTCAGGACCAGAACTTGAGACAGAACTGGTCAGGACCAGAACTTGAGACAGAACTGGTCAGGACCAGAACTTGAGACAAAACTGGTCAGGACCAGAACTTGAGACAAAACTGGTCAGGACCAGAACTTGAGACAAAACTGGTCAGGACCAGAACTTGAGACAAAACTGGTCAGGACCAGAACTTGAGACAAAACTGGTCAGGACCAGAACTTGATAGAAAGCTGGTCCAGAACAGAACCTGAGACAGAGCTGGTCCAGAACAGAACCTGAGACAGAGCTGGTCCAGAACAGAACCTGAGACAGAGCTGGTCCAGAACAGAACCGGAGACAGAGCTGGTCCAGAACAGAACTTGAGACAGAACTGTATTAAACTGATCTACTATGGGGCTACGATCCACAGACCGGTCAGACCCATGATGACCCATGACCCCTGTTTAAAGCTCCTACATTGGGTATTTGAGTGTTGGAACGGCACCTTGGAGCTGTGGAAGGTCCACTGGTCCAAGGAGTCTTTTATCTTTTATATCAAATAAATCAAGGGTTTGGCACATCAGTATATATATATATATATATATATATATATATATGTGTGTGTTTATTAATATCAGATACATATTTAGTGGGTTTTATGTGTTACGTTTAGGGCAAATAATACAAGTGTCATGTTACATTTTTGAGGTAATGTTTGGGTTGAGTAAAGTTTAGGCTGATGTTTAGGATTAACTAAACCACCTAACTAGGTGTCTTCATCAAAATATCTAAATAGATGTGTGTGTGTGTGTGTGTGTGTGTCTAACAGCACCAGCAGCAGGTGGTCCAAGCGGTAGAACGGGCAAAGCAAGTCACCATGGCTGAACTCAACGCTATCATCGGGGTACGTATTTTTTTATGCACCCACAAACGCACACACACACACACACATGCTGACCACATGACTAGGTAACAGGGCAAACACAATAATTGTGTGTATTACGATGTGTAGTACAGATCCTGTTAGATCAAGAACCAAGTTTGAAGTGAAAGGAGTGGAGAGAGAGAAGCAAGAAGCGAGAATATGTGTGTGTGTTTGTGCATGTGTGTATGTGTGTGTGCGTGTGTATGTGTGTATTTGTGTGTGTTTGTGTGTAGTTGTGATGATAATGTTCTGCTATACTTACGTTCTGCTCAGTTTATGGTGCCAGTCTAATGTACTCCACAGTCTACTCATTCTTGCGTGTGTGTGTGTGACCATCCGGCTGTGTGTGTGTGTGTGTGTATGTGAACATCTCTCACTCTCTCTGTGTTTAGCAGCAGCAACTCCAGGTCCAGCAGTTGTCCCACGGTGGCCACGCCCTTCCAGTGCCCCTGACCCCTCACCCTGCAGGACTCCACCCCCCTCTGCCCGCCCACCCCTGCGCTGGCAGTACCAGTCTCCTGGCTCTGTCCTCAGCCCTCACTGCCCAACAGCAGCCTTTTAAAGACGACAAAAAACATCATGACAACAACAAAAACAACAACAACGAACAGCAGCACCACAGAGGTACACACCTAGTATAGCCCCTCTACCACACACCTATTCTAGCCCCTCTACCACACACCTAGTCTAGCCCCTCTACCACACACCTAGTATAGCCCCTCTACCACACACCTAGTGTAGCCTCTCTACCACACACCTAGTCTAGCCCCTCTACCACACACCTAGTATAGCCCTCTACCACACACCTAGTCTAGCCCCTCTACCACACACCTAGTCTAGCCCCTCTACCACACACCTAGTATAGCCCCTCTACCACACACCTAGTATAGCCCCTCTACCACACACCTAGTATAGCCCCTCTACCACACACCTAGTATAGCCCCTCTACCACACACACCTAGTCTAGCCCCTCCACACACCTAGTATAGCCCCTCTACCACACACCTAGTATAGCCCCTCTACCACACACCTAGTCTAGCCCCTCTACCACACACCTAGTCTAGCCCCTCTACCACACACCTAGTCTAGCCCCTCTACCACACACCTAGTCTAGCCCTCTACCACACACCTAGTCTAGCCCCTCTACCACACACCTAGTCTAGCCCTCTACCACACACCTAGTCTAGCCCTCCACACACCTACCAGCCCCTCTACCACACACCTAGTCTAGCCCCTCTACCACACACACCTAGTCTAGCCCCTCTACCACACACACCTAGTCTAGCCCCTCTACCACACACACCTAGTCTAGCCCTCTACCACACACACCTAGTCTAGCCCCTCTACCACACACACCTAGTCTAGCCCCTCTACCACACACCTAGTCTAGCCCCTCTACCACACACCTAGTCTAGCCCCTCTACCACACACACCTAGTCTAGCCCCTCTACCACACACCTAGTCTAGCCCCTCTACCACACACCTAGTATAGCCCCTCTACCACACACCTAGTATAGCCCCTCTACCACACACCTAGTCTAGCCCCTCTACCACACACCTAGTCTAGCCCCTCTACCACAAACCTAGTCTAGCCCCTCTACCACACACCTAGTATAGCCCCTCTACCACACACCTAGTATAGCCCCTCTACCACACACCTAGTCTAGCCCCTCTACCACACACCTAGTCTAGTCCCTCTACCACACACCTAGTCTAGCCCCTCTACCACACACCTAGTCTAGCCCCTCTACCACACACCTAGTCTAGCCCCTCTACCCCACACACCTAGTCTAGCCCCTCTACCCCACACACCTAGTCTAGCCCCTCTACCACACACACCTAGTCTAGCCCCTCTACCACACACACCTAGTCTAGCCCCTCTACCACACACACCTAGTCTAGCCCCTCACACCTAGTCTACCCCTCTAGCCCACACCTAGTCTGACCCCTCACCCCACACACCTAGTCTAGCACTTCTACCCTACACACCTAGTCTACCCCTCTAGCCCACACCTAGTCTGACCCCTCACCCCACACACCTAGTCTGACCCTCACCCCACACACCTAGTCTAGCCCTTTTACCCCACACACCTAGTCTGACCCCTCACCCCACACACCTAGTCTGACCCCTCACCCCACACACCTAGTCTGACCCCTCACCCCACACACCTAGTCTGACCCCTCACCCCACACACCTAGTCTAGCCCTTCTACCCCACACACCAAGTCTGACCCCTCACCCCACACACCTAGTCTGACCCCTCACCCCACACACCTAGTCTGACCCCTCACCCCACACACCTAGTCTAGCCCTTCTACCCTACACACCTAGTCTGTCACCTCACCCCACACACCTAGTCTGACCCCTCACCCAACACACCTAGTCTGACCCCTCACCCCACACACCTAGTCTGACCCCTCACCCCACACACCTAGTCTAGCCCTTCTACCCTACACACCTAGTCTGACCCCTCACCCCACACAGCTAGTCTGACCCCTCACCCCACACACCTAGTCTGACCCCTCACCCCACACACCTAGTCTGACCCCTCACCCCACACACCTAGTCTGACCCCAGTACAACACCACTACTCTAAAACACCACTACAGTACAACACCTTTACACTAAATGTGTTGTACTGTGTTGGCTCAGTGTGTGTGTGTGTTTCAGAGTCAATTTTTCCAGCTGTATACCCTGAGCAGTACTAATCCTTTACTGAGCCAACAATCGTCCAGCTCAAGCACTTAATTACTACTGCGTGTGTGTGTGTGTGTGTGCGTGTATGTGTGTTTACAAGCCTTAATTGAAGTAATTAAGTGCTTGCTGAAGCACACATTTATACACACATCTAGAACCGCTCTGCTTCCTCAGAGTGCCTACAGCTCTAACCCAGGTTAATTCTGTAGTGCTAATCATGCTAACAAGCACTATGTGTATTAATCCCATTTGACTAAAGCCTTTCTATCATTGTCACCTTGTTGTTAGTCTGAATGTCTGAGTTTAACAGGGCTCTTTAGATCACTGGATTTATTTAAGATAATTGAATGGCTGATTTTGTTTCTGCCTCTCTTCTTATTTCTGGCTGACTGGTCTGGACTTTACTACTTCAGAAAGACACCAGGTTAAGGTAAGACTCATGTTTACTTGTTTTCTTGACATCTCAAACACACACACACGATACCCTTAACCCTTAAACAAGGTTCTTTGTTTTGTCATAATCTAATACACTAAACTACAGCATGTGTGTGTGAGAGGGGAAGTGTGTGTGTGTGTTTGAGGGAAAGAGTGTGTGTGTGTGTTTGTTGCCGCATTCACTATTCAGTAATCAGTTCTGATGGGGAAGAAAGACAGAGAGATGATGAATGTCTTTCATTACAGCATCACAGGTACCAACACACACACACACTTGCACGCACGCACACACACGCACTTCCCCCTCATCACAGCGATGTGTTTAACTCACTGGCCTGCAGTCAGGTTCCATGCAGCCAATAAGCTCTTGGTCGGTGGTCTTCTGTTGCCCTGGCAACTGTCCACAGGCTACTGCAGCCAACCCTGTAATATGCATCAACATCTGTGACTTCATTTCCTGAACGTGTGTGTGTATGTGTTGCATTTTTTGTTTTTGTTTTTATTAAACCCAAGTCGTCTGTTTTTTGGGTTGTTGGTTTGATTAAATAGGTGGTGTATAGTGGAGGTATGTTCAGGTGTTTGTGGTGGTGTATAGTGGAGGTATGTTCAGGTGTTTGTGGTGGTGTATAGTGTAGGGTTCTTGGTTACATTACCCACAGGAGATCAGGCTGATGCACTATTAATTGTTTTCACTACTAGATGTCTCTCAGATGTGATCACAGCCATATTGTGTTATTAAAGGACATGTTGGAGTGTGTTTTTGCAGAGGTTATTTCCAGGCTTTCCAGCGTGTTGACGGAAACATTAGATCCTTGTTGTCGGTCCACACTTCACATCTGCAGACATTGATTGGTTTGGACCAAGATAAAGGGTAGTGAAACATTGAACGAGCTGGCAAACACACACACATCCATACATTCACACACATCCAAACACATACACACATCCACTCATACATCCACACACACACACACACACACCACACACACACACACACACACACACCCACTCACACATCCACAGACATACATACATCCAAACACATCCACAGATCCACACACACATCCACACATATACACACAGAGCGTTTTCTAGTGCTCAACCAGCAGCCCAGTAAAGGCCAGTGAAAGGGCAGGAGGAGTGAGAGGAAAGGTCATGTTAAAGGTCGAGCTGAATTCTCCTCCCTTTTCTCTGTGTTTTATTGTCTCTCTCCTCTTCTGCATTTATTCTGCTAGATTTGGACCGTTAACAGAGTTCAAACATTGTACTTTTAAATTATGAACCCCTATCTTCTGCTCCCTATCTCAGAGTGTTTCGGTTTCCCCTACACCTGGGTTACGAGCTGGAGAGAAGCACAGGAGATCTGGAGACTTCCCCTCTGACAGCAAGAAACAGAAGATGGATGACAAAGAGTTAACCTCTACACAATATGTGAGTTAGAACTGCTGCTCAGCACCTGTTGGTTTACGCACCTGTTGGTTTACGCACCTGTTGGTTTACGCACCTGTTGGTTTACGCGCCTGTTGGTTTACGTGCCTGTTGGTTTACGCGCCTGTTGGTTTACGCGCCTGTTGGTTTACGCGCCTGTTGGTTTACGCGCCTGTTGGTTTACGCGCCTGTTGGTTTACGCACCTGTTGGTTTACACACATGTTGGGTGCATAAATGGCTAACATAATGGGCTCGCAGTGTGATAGGAACCAGAATAATTAAAATAGAGTTTATTGATCTTTATTGTAACTTTCTCAGGACAGTGACGGAGAAAAGACTGATGACAATCTAGTGGTGGATGTCTCTAATGAGGTCAGATGTCTGTCTGTTTGTCTGTCTGCCAGTCTGTCTATCTGTCTGTCTATCTGTCTGCCTGCCTGTCTGCTATTTGTCTTTTTCTGAAATTTCTAGCAAAACATGATAGATATTATTAGTGATAGTTAGTTGAATCAAGTGCAGTCTTATATTCTCTCTCTCTTTTTGCAGGATCCTGCATCTCCTAGAGGAAGCCCCTCCCACTCCCCTCATGAGAATGGATTGGACAAGAGCTGTCTGCTAAAGAAGGAAGTCCCTGCTCTTAGCCCGGGCTCCATAGGCTCGTCCAGTAGCACACCCTCGACCAGGTCCAAAGACCTCAACATGGTCAGTCTCATTAGACCTTGCTCCCTTTACTCACCTTTCACAGAATTTAAATTTGTAATATTTTGCATGCTTTTAAACTTTTCTTTCAGAACGAGAAGTCCAATACCCCCACGTCTCGTTCAGATGCCCCAATGCCTCGATCAGACGCCCCCACTCCCCATTCTGATACTACGGCACCTCGGTCAGACGCCCCCACACCTCGGTCAGACGCCCCCACACCTCGGTCAGACGCCCCGACCCCAGGCAGTACCTCAACCTCTTGTCTGAGACATGCAGGGGTAAAAGCTCCTGGAGTTGAAGGCCTAGGTGAGACTACTGAGCATGCCCTAATAACACATCACACATTCATTCACATTCCACACGGCAAAGATCGGCGTTGAACCTCAGTCGTCGTCGTTGAACCTCAGTCGTTGGCGTTGAATCTCAGTCGTCGGCGTTGAACCTCAGTCGTCGGCGTTGAACCTCAGTCGTTGGCGTTGAACCTCAGTCATCGGCATTGAAACAGTCTCCTCACTGCTTTTGTAACGTGTTTGTTATTGTTCCAGTCTCCGGCCTGCGTGCTCCCATGGCGATGCCCTGTCCGTACCCCGGGGCGTTTGGCATGGTCACCCACCCGGGCCTCAACGGTCTGAGCAGCGATATGGGCGGGGCCAATGCAGCCTACGCCTCGCTCCATCTCTCCCCTCAGATGAGTGCAGCTGCTGCCGCCGCAGTGGCAGCCTACGGCCGGTCCCAAGTGGTACGGCACCCATGCCACCACACTGTGACACCACACACACACACAGGCTCTTGTACATAAAGGTAATGTCTGTAAATTATAATGTGTAGAAATATCAACATGTCCTCCATCTGTTGTCCTCCAGATGGCTTTTGACCCGCACCACCACATTCGAGTTTCCGGGCTTCCTTCCAATCTTATTAGCATTCCCGGAGGAAAACCGTATGTCCAGTCCCTCTACTTCTCTGCCTTAGTCGTTGTACAGTAATTGTTATGTTCAAAGATACAGAAGAAGAGCCAACTCCTCATCTTCTTCATCTCCAGGGCCTACTCATTCCACATCAGCGCTGAAGGTCAGATGCAGCCAGTGCCGTTTCCTCCAGACGCCCTGATTGGCCCAGGGATCCCGCGTCATGCTCGGCAGATCAACACGCTGAGCCACGGTGAGGTGGTGTGTGCAGTCACCATCTCCAACCCCACCAAGCACGTCTACACCGGCGGTAAAGGCTGTGTCAAGATCTGGGACATCAGTCATCCTGGGACCAAGAACCCTGTGTCACAGTTGGACTGTTTGGTGAGACAAAGTGATCATAAAAAGATTGGCATTACTGGAATGCAGCTGCTGGTCATGTTACCTGGTCATGTTACCTGGTCATGTTACCTGGTCATGTTACCTGGTCATGTTACCTGGTTATGTTAACTGGTTATGTTACCTGGTCATGTTACCTGGTCATGTTACCTGGTCATGTTACCTGGTCATGTTACCTGGTCATGTTACCTGTTCATGTTACCTGGTTATGTTACCTGGTTATGTTACCTGGTTATGTGTGTGCATTAGAACAGAGACAACTACATCCGTTCCTGCCGGCTGCTGCCTGATGGGCGGACATTGATTGTAGGGGGCGAGGCCTCCACATTGTCAATCTGGGACCTAGCCACACCCACCCCACGTATCAAGGCGGAGCTTACATCCTCTGCCCCGGCTTGCTATGCCCTCGCCATTTCCCCAGACGCCAAGGTCTGCTTCTCCTGCTGCAGTGACGGGAACATCGCCGTCTGGGACCTCCACAACCAGATCCTCGTTAGGTAGGAGGGAGGGAACGTCACCGTCTGGGACCTCCACAACCTGATCCTCGTTAGGTAGGAGGGAGTGAGGGAACGTTACCGTCTGGGACCTCCACAACCAGATCCTCGTTAGGTAGGAGGGAGGGAACGTTACTGTCTGGGACCTCCACAACCAGATCCTCGTTAGGTAGGAGGGAGGGAACGTTACCGTCTGGGACCTCCACAACCTGATCCTCGTTAGGTAGGAGGTAGGGAACGTTACCGTCTGGGACCTCCACAACCTGATCCTTGTTAGGTAGGAGGGAGGGAACGTTACCGTCTGGGACCTCCACAACCTGATCCTCGTTAGGTAGGAGGGAGGGAACGTTACCGTCTGGGACCTCCACAACCTGATCCTCGTTAGGTAGGAGGGAGGGAACGTTACCGTCTGGGACCTCCACAACCAGATGTGTACGGTGATGTGAGCGGTGATGTGTGGGGTGATGTGCATGGTGATGTGTGGGGTGATGTGTGGGGTGATGTGAGCGGTGATGTGTGGGGTGATGTGTGGGTGATGTGTGGGGTGATGTGTGGGGTGATGTGAGCGGTGATGTGTGGGGTGATGTGTGGGGTGATGTGTGGGGTGATGTGTGCGGTGATGTGTGCGGTGATGTGAGCAGTGATGTGTGGGGTGATGTGTGCGGTGATGCGTACAGTGATGTGTGCGGTGATGTGTGGGGTGATGTGTGCCTTCAGGCAGTTCCAGGGTCACACGGACGGAGCCAGCTGTATTGACATCTCCCATGATGGGACCAAACTGTGGACCGGTGGTCTGGACAACACAGTCCGCTCCTGGGATCTGAGGGAGGGGAGACAACTGCAGCAACACAACTTCACCTCACAGGTACACTCACATACACCGTACACACACACCATACACATACACCGTACACACACACCATACACACACATCGTACACACACATCATACACACACACTATACACACACACCGTACACACACACCATACACACACACCATACACACACACCGTACACACACACCATACACACACATCGTACACACACATCATACACACACACTATACACACACACCATACACACACACCATACACACACCATACACACACACCGTACACACACACCATACACACATACACCGTACACACACACACACACCGTACACATACACACACCGTACAAACACACCGTACACACACTAAAAACACACTCTACACACCATTTACAATAATGTTTGTATTCATTCTTCTAAACGTTATAGGCAGATTTCTACACAATGCACCTTTAGTTTTTTTTATTTTAGCATTATTTTACCCCAAAGAATGTTGGGGTAGTGTTGGAATTATGCTTAGGCAGTAATGGTGAGGTTAAGTGTTGGCTGGGCGTTAGGTGAGTTAATGTGAGGTTGACGTTGAGGTTAGGGTTAATGTTAAGTAGAGTAATGTTAGGGTAATGTTTTGTCTTAGGTTTTGTAAAAGTAGGATCCGTTTGGTATCTCCATTTTAATTGCTACGTATGCGTGTGTGTGTGTGTGTGCGCACGTGTGTGTGTTTGTGCGTTCGCGTGTGATCTCCACAGATCTTTTCCCTCGGCTACTGTCCTACAGGGGACTGGCTGGCCGTGGGCATGGAGAACAGTAATGTGGAGGTTCTTCACCACAACAAACCTGACAAGTACCAGCTACACCTGCATGACAGCTGTGTTCTGTCACTGAAGTTCGCCCATTGTGGTACTGTGGTTTCTTTACCTGTCTGCTTATCTACCTGTCTGTCCACCTGTATGGTTCTCTACCTGTCTGTCTGATTCTCTACCTGTCTGTCTATTTGTCTGGTTCTGATACGTTGTTTACTGTAGGGAAGTGGTTTGTGAGCACTGGGAAAGACAACCTTCTGAACACCTGGAGAACACCTTATGGAGCAAGCATCTTCCAGGTAACCAGTCAAAATGACAGTACATTTATTTAACAGATATAAATACACATATACAATAAAAGCTTTCCTTATGTCTTTTTGTCTTTCAATTCCCTTCTTGCCTGTATCTCTCTTTGTCCCTGCCTGTATCTCTCTTCGTCCCTGCCTGTATCTCTCTCTTTGTCCCTGCCTGTGTCTCTCTCTTTGTCCCTGCCTGTATCTCTCTCTTTGTCCCTGCCTGTATCTTTCTCTGTCTGTTTAGTCTAAAGAGTCATCCTCAGTTTTAAGCTGTGACATCTCTGGGGATGATCAGTACATTGTGACGGGTTCTGGAGACAAGAAGGCCTCCGTCTACGAGGTCATCTACTAGTCCTGACCTTTCCTGACCTCTGACCCGACCAACAACTCTCCATGACTACCAGTTCTACAAGGTCCTCTACTAGTCCTGACCTTTTCTGAACTGATTCTTAACCCTGAATCGCCTGTGTCAACTACTGCCATGTAAATTCTGCCTGATCCCAGATCAGTTATTGCAATGTAAATTCTGCCTGATCCCAGATCAGTTAATGCCATGTAAATTCTGCCTGATCCCTGATCAGTTACTGCCATGTAAATTCTGCCTGATCCCAAATCAGTTATTGCCATGTAAATTGAGACTGGTTTCAGAGCAGTTACTGCCATGTGTATATATAGGCTGGTCCCAAGGCAGCACGAGAACAAGTAAATACACCCTTCATTAGGATTTATCCTGCTGATTCCTCCTGACACGTTACCCCCCCTACCTCCATACCCTGTGGACCCAACCCGTACCCTGTGAACCGTACCCTGTGGACCCAACCCTTACCCTTAGGACCCAACCCCTTTCAGTAAAATCAGTGAACGTAGAGAGATTAAATAATGATTGTTGTGGACATTCTGATTTCACCAACACCAAAAAGAGATACCAGACATAACATGATTGGTATGGACATTCTGATTTCACCAACACCAAAAAGAGATACCAGACATAACATGATTGGTGTGGACATTCTGATTTCACCAACACCAAAAAGAGATACCAGACATAACATGATTGGTGTGGACATTCTGATTTCACCAACACCATAAAGATGCCAGACAGAACATGATGATTGGTGTGGACATTCTGATTTCACCAACACCAAAAAGAGATACCAGACAGAACATGATGATTGGTGTGGACATTCTGATTTCACCAACACCATAAAGAGATACCAGACAGAACATGATGATTGGTGTGGACATTCTGATTTCACCAACACCATAAAGAGAGACCAGACAGAACATGATGATTGCTGTGTAGAAATGGAAGTCTATCAATGAACAGCAAGTAACTGTTGTAATGCTGATTTCTTTAACACAAAATGCCTTTTGTCCGTTTTTCTAGTTCATGTCTGAATTAAACTTTTCTGTGAAGTAAATGTGGTGTTTTTAACCCTTCTCTCTCTCACTGTCAATCATGTGATCAGCTACAGGCCAATCAATACTCTGCAAAGCCTCCACATGCGTTCTCCAAAAATCAATAGGAAGTGTTGGCTTTTGCTACAGCCCATCTCATACAACTGGCCTGTAATTAATTCATAATAATCACTTGGTTCGGACTTAAGTTTAAATAGAATGTCTGCAGTGAGCACTCTAGTGAAAACCTCTCTGGCTTGTCTCTCTCACACTCTTGGTCTCTGTCTGTTTCTGTTACTGTCTGTCTGTCTCTGTCTGTCTCTCTCAAATTCTAATTTGCTTTATTGGCATGACAAACCAGTGTACATATTGCCAAAGCATACAAGTAGGTAACACAGAACATTATGGATCAACAACAATGCCTCTCTCTGTTAGGGATAGTCACTCTCTGTTTTTGGTTATTCACTTTAGTACAATGACACTGAGAAATAGTCAGATATCTCCATGGTGAGGCGTTAGCTGGGTGGATCAAAGGTCGAGAAGGAGAGTGGAGCATTCTGGGAGGAGGGTAGGGGGGGTGTTGAGAGGGTGGAAGGTCAGGGAGGAGAGTGGAGCATTCTGTCGTTCCTAAAAAAACAGTAGCATAGATTTTAGTAGAGGTCACGACCGCCTCCTCACAAACCATAACACATAACAGGATTATAGACAGGAGCGCTGTAGAAAAACGGCAACATCTCTTTAAACTCTAAATGAACCAAACGCTCAGGTGCTTAAAGGCTCTTATCCTCAGTATCACAGCTGAACACAGCAGACCACTGGTATCTAGAGCGGGTTTCACAGCTTTCAGGCTCTCCACAACTGAAACAATGTTGATCCAGTGTCTCTGTGGACGTGGACAGACTACTTTTTAATGTAATGAGTTCCTCATCTAAATATGTAACCGGGAAGGCCAAAAGCGTTCTCTCTGTAACCAATATAGGTCTCGTTGGATGCAGTAACAACTATACAGTTTGTAATGATGTATTTCTTAAGATTATATGACAGATATAGAAGGGTTGGGAGATATATAGGTAAAGAGAGAAGCAATAGAAGCAAACATAGGTGAAGAGAGAGAGGGAAATACATTTATGTGGAGTGAAGAGAGATAAAAATATAAAGGGGAGGTCTCCACATGAAAGCAATCTTCCTCTGTTTGCTCAGAGAGAAACAAATCAGTTGATAGTTTAGCCGCCAAATGGTTTTATTACAAAATACCAGTGTTTAGTGATGTCATTTTCCATAACAGTATAAAACGAGTAGCCAGTACACAGCAGAAAACAGCCCTCAGCCATTACATCCAAATGAAACAGAAGTTTGGTCAGAGAATTAAAGTTTCCTCACTACATGGGGACACGCGCTAACAGAAACAGAGATTATCTATTATTTGTCTCCCCCTTGTGGAATTACAGTATAAGAGCAAGCAAGAGTTTTACAGACGCCTACTGGATTAGATGACCGAACAGATGAATGGTCTGGTGCTTGATGATTGGCAGATGACGAATTCATGATAGTAAGTAAATAATCACCAATGGGATTACGTAGCATTCCACATGTTAGCACAGGGCTAAAGTTTACCATTGTATCCAATGGGATTACATATCATTCCACATGTTAGCACAGGGCTAAAGTTTACCATTGTATCCAATGGGATTACATAGCATTCCACATGTTAGCACAGGGCTAAAGTTTACCATTGTATCCAATGGGATTATGTAGCATTCCACATGTTAGCACAGGGCTAAAGTTTGCCATTGTATCCAGTGGAATTACGTAGCATTCCATCACATGACAATATGTTAAACATCATTTTCACAGACACTGTTCTGTTTGACAGCGTCCCTTTAACAACCAGTGGCTACAAATCACAGACTGTTTCTTTAATTTCAGTTGAAAACATTAACAATCATAAAATCCTTCATACAGAAAACAAGTATTGACTAAATAATAGTGAATCATGAGCATATAGCATAAATATATGTATTGGTTCAACGTTAGTTGTATGTATCCAAACGGACCCATTGATCTAACAGACAAAATGTAAAGACCTGAACTACAAACCCACTCATCTGTGATGCTGCTGTCTGAACTCGGATCAGTACCCCCTAGATACAGATCTAGGATCAGCTTCTCTTTTCCATCAATGGGTGAACCTTTGCCCTTACATTTCTGGGGCATTTAGACAGAAATAGATGGCATGGAACAAACAAGTCCTTCTGTTAAATTTAGAGTAGAAATGTTGTTAGCTCTGTTCTTTGCTTTTCTATCTGTATATTTACATCTACAAGAAGAACAGCAGACAATGATACCTCTGTTCTGGTCTCCTTGAAACAATGCCGGACTGTCTGCCTGCCTGTCTGCCTGCCTGTCTGCCTGACTGTCTGCCTGCCTGTCTGCCTGACTGTCTGCCTGACTGTCTGCCTGACTGTCTGCCTGACTGCATGATAAAGTTGTGCTTGAGACAAGTCATGGAGACTGAAATCAAGCATATAACATCTTTGCAAACAGGATATGACATCATTAACAGGGCACCTGGCCAAGTAGACAGTGATAAAGACAGCGCTCTCAGAAACGGTTTTGGATAATAATCAAGGTAAGGAGGAGTCCAGCCCACTTTCTCCAACCACTTCCTGTCCTAAATCCTAGAACAGGCACTTTAACTAAATAGATTTAGGTCATAGTCTGGGACCTGGGACTAATGAGGCCAAACGGACTATGGAAGATTATTAAAAAAATGAGGCTTCATTGTGTACAGAAAAATGCCTTCTGTCTTTCAAGCAGTCAGTCAACCATCTGACCAGTCAGTCAACCATCTGACCAGTCAGCAACCATCTGACCAGTCAGTCCAGTGGTGTGTGAAGATGACACTCAATCACCGGAGATCCAGCATGTTCACTCTGTCATCAGTTATGGTGATGTGCCCTGCTCCCTGAAAGGTCAAAGAGCAGAGGTCAGTGAAAAGCACAGAGAAGGTTCTAATTAAATGTAACAATAAACAACGTATGATATTACTTATGTAGAGAACGTAGGAGACAGGGATCATACAGACATAATGAATACCAAGGACTGGTAATTTTTCTTTTACAATTTTGACATATTTAGAACTTCACCTGAAACAAGTAATATCATTGTACATGGTTGATTGACTTTAAAGAACTAAACTTTAAACAAATTAACAATTTATCCAATAGGAGTCAAAGGAATCCAGAAAGTAAACAGGTCTACATATTGACACTCATGTGTAACTCCTTCAGTGGGTTTTCAGCTTCAGTCTAAACTAGGAACGGGCAAAACAAACTAAACTCCTGAATCTCAAATATAGATCAAATTCTAATTTGCTTTATTGGCATGACAAACCAGTGTACATATTGCCAAAGCATACAAGTAGGAAACACAGAACATTATGGATCAACAACATTTAATTAAAAGAAAAAAACACACAATGAATAGACACATTTTTACTCTCTAATGAAGAACATCTTTAAATCCACATAGAACATCATTAGACCTCTTGTCACAGATCATCACATATTTACAGTGAGACTGGAGATACCTCAGTTAAACATCTTTACAGTGAGACTGGAGATACCTCAGCTAAACATCTTTACAGTGAGACTGGAGATACCTCAGCTAAACATCTTTACAACTTGGGCAGCGAGATTGAGAAGTGTGTTTGTACTCACAGTAAAAAGGGGAGGTTCTTTGGTGTGAGGATGGAAGCCTTTTTGTTTACATGTAGAGATCTCTTCCATGCCGTAGTCAGTCAGTCTAAAGTACCCCGTTCTACAAACACAAACACTATCAATCAGTATTGATTCAGTATCAGCAAAGGTAATTAAACAACTAGTAGTCATTATCAGCAGATGTATTTAAACAACTAGTAGTCATTATCAGCAGATGTAATTAAACAACTAGTAGTCATTATCAGCAGATGTAATTAAACAACTAGTAGTCATTATCAGCAGATGTAATTAAACAACTAGTAGTCATTATCAGCAGATGTAATTAAACAACTAGTAGTCATTATCAGCAGATGTAATTAAACAACTAGTAGTCATTATCAGCAGATGTATTTAAACCACTAGTAGTCATTATCAGCAGATGTATTTAAACAACTAGTAGTCATTATCAGCAGATGTAATTAAACAACTAGTAGTCATTATCAGCAGATGTAATTAAACAACTAGTAGTCATTATCAGCAGATGTAATTAAACAACTAGTAGTCATTATCAGCAGATGTAATTAAACAACTAGTAGTCATTATCAGCAGATGTATTTAAACCACTAGTAGTCATTATCAGCAGATGTATTTAAACAACTAGTAGTCATTATCAGCAGATGTAATTAAACAACTAGTAGTCATTATCAGCAGATGTAATTAAACAACTAGTAGTCATTATCAGCAGATGTAATTAAACAACCTGTAGTTATTATCAGCTTTTATAATTAAGGACTTTTCACCGTACTCACTCGTTGAACTTGGGCGAGCAGACGATAGCGATGGCTTCAGGCATCATGAGTTGGTAGGAGCAGTGAGTATGGAGGTCCACACTGGAGAGAAACGCAGTCTGGGTCGGGTGAGTCTGGAACAACACCATCACAGGAAATACCCCAGAAAGGAGAGGAGTATTTTATTAGAACAGTGTTGGTGAAAGAAAAGTTCTTTGGGTGTTTGCAGGTCAGTTATAGTCTGACTGTTTCCAGGTCAGTTATGTTCAAACAGGTTCTAACAACAGGTCAGTTGTTACGGTAACTCACGTGTATCCATCCCAAGGTGATAAGATCATACTGATCCTGGATCAGGAACAGTTCCTCCTCGTTCTCCGTGTCACAGTAGTCCGGTCCCCCGTTCTGCTTCGGGACGATCACATGGGTCACCGTGAAGGCGTTCCTCAGCTGGAAAACACGGATGACATCACAGCCTCACTAGTCTGATGTCATGTAGGACGATGCCACAGCCTCTCTGATGCCACTGCCTCTCTGATGCCACTGCCTCTCTGATGCCACTGCCTCTCTGATGCCACTGCCTCTCTGATGCCACTGCCTCTCTGATGCCACTGCCTCTCTGATGCCACTGCCTCTCTGATGCCACTGCCTCTCTGATGCCACTGCCTTACCAATTTGCCACACAGGATGCCGCAGGTCTCCACTGCCCGGTGTGTGTTGGCTTCAGCCAGCTTCAGGAAACTCTTACACAGCTCTGATGGAACAGCCAACTGGCGGATGCCGTCCACCATACCGTCCATAGTGTCTGAATGGAGAGGAGCAAACATACACAGCATGTAGTGTGTGGGTGAGGATGTGTGGGTGTGGGTGAGGATGTGTGGGTGTGGGTGAGGATGTGTGGGTGGGTGAGTGAGGATGTGTGGGCGAGGATGTGTGGGTGGGTGAGGATGTGTGTGTGTGGGTGAGGATGTGTGGGTGAGGATGTGTGTGTGTGGGTGAGGATGAGAATGTGTGGGTGAGAATGTGTGGGTGAGAATGTGTGGGTGTGGATGTGTGGGTGTGGATGTGTGGGTGTGGATGTGTGGATGTGTGGGGGTGAGGATGTGTGGGCGAGGATGAGAGGATGTGTGGGCGAGGATGTGTGTGTGTGTGTGAATCCTCACTGCTGTTTCCGCTGGGGCTGACCAAACTTCCTGGTTTAAGTGACCGGTCGAAAGTGGGTGGTGCTGTGGGCAAGGTGCTGCCCCCTGGAGGCCGACGATGGTTGGTGTTGTCCCCAGGACTCTGAGGCGGTGAAGGGGACACAGCCGGGTGCGATGGGGGCCCCTGGATCCCCGGGAGGAGAGGGGTCTCGGGCGGAGGGGTGCCTGGGGAGTGGAACTCCTGGAGGATCCGCTGCCTCTCCTTCTCCAGCTCCTGGCGCCTAAATCAGTAATAAGTCATTAAATATTCATATATTAGTACGTTCATGTGTGCACATGTGTGCTGTGGGAACCCGGGTGTGCGCTCTGTGGGAACCCGGGCGTGCGCTTCTCTTTCTATTTCAGTTTGTAACTCATTAATCAGAATTGACTAGATATTGCACTCATTCCATGTTGGCGTCACTTATTCCATATTGGCGTCACTTATTCCAGCATCACTTATTCCAGCATCACTTATTCCAGCATCACTTATTCCAGCATCACTTATTCCAGCATCACTTATTCCAGCATCACTTATTCCATATTAGCATCACTTATTCCATATTGGAATCACTTATTCCAGCATCACTCTGTACCGGATCATCTCCTCAAATGCGCTGAACTGTTCCTGTTCTTTTTGTCGACGCTGAAGCTCAGCCACTCGTTCCCGTTCTGCATCTAGAGCCCTCTGCTTTACCTGCTGCTGGACCAACAAAGACTCCTCTGCTTTCTGCCAACACAGACACGGATCATTACTACTGACACACAGATCAATACTACTGACACACAGATCAATACTACTGACACACAGATCAATACTACTGACACACAGATAATTACTACTGACACACAGATCATTACTACTGACACACAGATCATTACTACTGACACACACACAGAAATAGAAGATCTCAGTCAGGTGTGTTACCTTGCGGATGATAAACTGGGCATATTCCGCCTCGTATCTCTTGAGGAGAGCCTTCTTCAGCACTTCTGCTTGTGGAAAGACCACCTCTTTCAGCCTCTAGTGGAATAAATTACCACACCAGTATGAAGTATTACCACACCAGTATTAAGTATTACCACACCAGTATGAAGTATTACCACACCAGTATTAAGTATTACTACACCCACACACGCTACTATAATCATCATACCTTTAGAGTCTCCTTCTTCTCTGGAATGTTGGCGGTTTTATATTCTCTGTGCCTGGGAAGCCTTTCAATGAACAGCCTGAATTGAAAAATGATGACAAAGTGAATTGCATTATATCAAGGTCATAATTCCAAATAATTTTGACTGATGCTTTTCTGGATGTAGGAATAACAAACGTATAACTTCTTTATAGAAATTAAAACTTCTGGCATTTGATAAAGTGTTCAGACACAGTCAAAAAAGAAAAACAGCTGCCATCAGACGATTATTTAGAGGATTCAATCTTCGAAGAGACAATCCCTGAAGACGGTACTCCCAAATCCATCCATCCTTTATATAGTGTCTGTTTACTGTGTGTGTGTGTGTGTCCGCTCTTACGTTATGTATTTGTTGTAAAGTACAAAGGCGTGCTCAGGGTTCCCCTCCTCTGTGTACACGTTGGCCATCCTGATCATCTCCATTCCCGACCTGAAGTACCTCCGAAGCGGCACGGCGTCATTCACATCCACAGAACTGCCCTTCTTAGTCAGGGCCCGGACACGCTCCTCAGGTGGGAGACTGACATCAGCGTGGTCCACCATCACAACGGTTCTCCCACAAGCCTGACAGGAAGTAGAATCCGTATTAGCATACATCTGAAATGACCTGCTGCATCCGGGCTACTTAAACCTTAACCCTACGAGGGCCGGAGCATGCTGACTATTTGTTGGGATAATAGACTGTACCCACTTTGTACCAGGTCTAAATAAGTCCTTGTAAGGAAGCAGTTAAACTGGCTTTGCGATCCCGGTTAAATTAGGCCTTTAAACAGTAGTCCATGTGACACTATGTTAGACCAGCTGGCCATCAGTAAGGCTGCCAAACACACCTCTTCTATAACACTCCCGACAGGGGTTCCTATCACGGACAAAAAAGTAATTAATAAGATCAAACATTTTAACCTTATATTAGTCAACAAATAACTAGTTAAGTGTACACCTGGTTGTTCACAAGGTTGTTCTCGAATTCCTCTTGAATGCCTTTTATTATTTAAGAACATTTGACTAACTAGCAAACAGAATCACCTGTATGCATAATCGGTATCCACCGTTACCTGTCCGTACTAGTACCGAACCAACCATCTCTATATTCATCATTTTTTATTCATCATCATTTATTCATATGTTGTTAACATGCAGCACTTGATTTTCCAATTAACATAGTTATCTAGCTAGAAATATGTAGCTATGTAACATCATAACCAACTGAAAAACAAGAAAGAGCAGGATTGATTTAACAGCAATTCCTGATTATCGAGTTGTCAATATATACGAGCCAAGTATTGTTTCTACGGTCGGATACAGTGGCACAGACATTAATAGCCATATTTAACGTCATATTATTAAATACTTACTGAGTTTATGAAGGAAATCTGTAGAATTCACCGATAAAATATAAGAACAGGTATTTCATTAAATTGTTGGTTTAGTTAAATGTGTTTCCATCAAGTAAAGCTTCATAGAGATAAATAATTAGCTAGATAGGTGGCTGCTCTATGTACTTCCGCAACTCCTAAAAACTTCAACGCTTCCGGTTTCCTAGAAGAAGAAGAGGTCATGACCCCGGAAGTTGTTCAGCACCCGGATATTTAGTACGAGTTTATAGCTAACACGCTAACAAGCTAGCTGGTTTATACATATACGGTTAATATACATTTATCTACATATCAATCAAAATGGGGAAGCGACAGCACCAGAAGGATAAAATGTATGTTTTAAATATACCACAGTGTATTTTAATAAAGTGTTGGCCTAGCTAGCTAGCAGGTTACGTAAACAATACCATCCTAAAGATACGACAGTTGAGTAAATGGCAGAAACATCAACACATACTTATCTTTTTGGTTTCTATACTTTTCTTTAGGTTTACTTTAAGTGTTGTTATAACTAGAACATCGTTTTGTTACCTTAACATGGATATATTCATGCTGTTGACATCAACCCTGTGATTTTATAAAATTAACACGCTTTCCGTTAATCTGCAGCGATTAAGCTGCAATCGAGTGACTCGTATGTAAAATTGGTTATTAACTATATCAGTAATACGGTTTCAGTTTGGTGTAAAGGACAATGTGACCCATAATTACGTCTCTGTCTGTACTACTATTGTCTTTTAATGGGATGTTTGTTTTTGCCCACAGGTACATAACATGTTCTGAATACACCCATTTCTATGGAGGGAAAAAATCTGGTAGAGCATACTGTTACTGTAATTACTCTGTAAACAGGAATATGTTATTTACGCTCAATATAATACCTGAATAATTTTAGATAGTACTAGGTGTAAATTACGTTGTAATTCATACTATTCAGAATATTTGTGGTGATATGTTTTGTCTTGGTGCATTTTATTCATGTCATCTATTCATTTATTTTAGAAGTTCCACAAGGAAATTTTAGACGTTTGCCATTTGACCACTGCAGGTAAGAAATGCTTATGAAGAAGTCATTATTTAATTGTTTGGTAGGCCAATGTTAAAATACTGTGGCAACTTTATAATGTATATTAAAATGTCAACATTTTCAGTGGTGCAAAATGTTCCATGATAACGTAATAAACTATATTCTGTTTGATTGCAGTCTGTCCCTCCAGCCGTTTGAGTACCCTATGTGCACTCCTGATGGAATCGTCTTTGACCTGCTGTGAGTAGAGATCTAGTAGTAGATATCTAATAGAGATCCATTATTAGGGATCCATTAGTAAAGTGAATCTGAGAGATAGAGATCTTATATATGATCTCCATATGAGTTAAATGCAGCCACATATGAAGGATGTGCTTTGCCAATTCCTTCCTATTTGCACTTCTCTGGTGTGGAACCCAGGGCCTCATCAAAAACACACATGTCCACCCAACACAGAGTGTCTTAGGGTTAGCCCCTAACCCATTTTCAGCCCCTTTGAGTTGGCTATTGAGCAGAACAACCGTGGGCACTAAAGGCTGAGGAGTCATTTACCAGTCAATACACAAACACCACACCAACCAGCCACTCTATGTCCCCTGGTTTAGGAGCATCGTACCCTGGATCAAGAAGTTTGGCACCAACCCCATCTCTGGAGAGGTAAGGAAACAGACTGCTAGGTGTTGGTTCTCAAGACAGGCTGGCTGGTACATGCAGGTTCTCCTATAGCCACTAGAGGGACACAACATTGTTTCCTGGATGAAGGGAGGATGATGGATGTCGTGATGGAATGGGGGTGGTAGATGGAGACAAATAAAGACATAAATTAACCTTAACAGATCGTTGCAATAGGTGAGCGCTGTGTGAGTTGGTTAGTGTTGGTTTTTCATTGTGTCAGTGTTGAATTAAAACAACTGACTGAAAACATTGGTTCCACTGTTGTCAGGGTTATATAGATTTTCCCATAGCCATTTATCATAAGAGTAATATTACATTATCTCTCCTCAGAAACTAGAAGCCAAGTCCCTAATCAAGCTCAACATTACCAAGAACAATGATGGTAAGACTAGCTGACTGTTTACTGACTGTTTACTGACTGTTTACTGACTAGGTGACTAGCTTCATAAGGCAGGTATTTATGTACTGTCTCTTTATGCCTGTTCCAGTTAATTATGATGATGATAAATGAAACCACACAGACACTTAAATATTAATGTGAACTCTGTGGCAGACTTAGCAGCTGCTCAATGATGGCACAGTGAGGAAGATTTTAAAACACTGACAACCGATCGACCGCTCTGGGTTGAATTGACAACCCCTTTTGGCAGGAAATCAACAAAGCAGTTGGTCTAGTACTTACTGAAGTGGCTTACCAACAATACATTAAATGTTTATGACTGGACTTAGTTTGACCTACATCTGTTTGAAAAACTAAGACTTTGAATGTTACCACAGTCACCAACACCTTGACAGAGTCGGTGTAGTTTTAGTAAGAATCTGGGAAATCATTTACAATTAAATAGCTGCCGATTGAAAAGCTTTCAGTGAATGAACAAAAAGCAGATGTAATAACAGCTAAAAGTGTTTCTAACATGTCAACGGGGAACATTTGTATCTCTGTTTGTTGGTTTCCTTGATAAATATATCAGCAGATGTTATGCGATGTTAAGCTGTTAGCAGCCATGTTGTTAAAGTGAGTGTGTGTGTTTTATTGAACAGGCAAATTCCACTGCCCAGTCCTGTACACAGTCTTTACCAACAACTCTCACATTGTTGCCAATAAGGTTACTGGCAATGTGTATTCTTATGAGGTAAGATCAGTCTCCCTCGATCTCACACACACACACACACACACACACACACACACACACACACACACACACACACACACACACTCATACTGTTTCTGAGAAGTGTATGTGTGTTCCTTAGGCGGTGGAACAACTCAACATCAAGACCAAGAGTTACAGAGACTTGTTGTCAGACGAACCATTCACCCGACAAGACCTCATTACACTCCAGGTGGGTCTGCCGGTCCGCTCCAGGCGGGCGGGTCTGCCGGTCCGCTCCAGGCGGGCGGGTCTGCCGGTCCGCTCCAGGCGGGCGGGTCTGCCGGTCCGCTCCAGGCGGGCGGGTCTGCCGGTCCGCTCCAGGCGGGCGGGTCTGCCGGTCCGCTCCAGTCTGCCGGTCCATTTAGTACTAATACAGTAGCCAGCTAAACTCTTGCATTTCATTGGTCCATTTGTCTTTTGTTTGTTGTTGTGTGATTCATTTATTGGTTGTCTGTTTCCACAGGACCCCACCAACCTGGACAAATTCAACGTCTCCAACTTCTTCCACGTCAAGAACAGCCTTAAAGTTGTGGATCCAGGTGTGACCCCAGAGCTAGATGTGACCCCAGAGCTAGATGTGACCCCAGAGCTAGATGTGACCCCAGAGCTAGATGTGACCCCAGTGTGTGTGTGTGTGTGTGTGTGTGTGTATAGAGGAGGAGAAGGCTAAGCTGCACCCATCCTATCATCTGAAGAGCACCAACATGGAGACGAGAGAGACTCTGGCTGAACTCTATAAGGACTATAAAGGAGACAGTCTGCTGGCTGCCACAATGGAAGAACCCAAGGCCAAGAAGACAGACAAACTGAACGCTGTAAGAAAGCACTCATTATATAGACCACCACAGGTCTGTCTCTCATTATATAGACCACCACAGGTCTGTCTCTCATTATATAGACCACCACAGGTCTGTCTCTCATTATATAGACCACCACAGGTCTGTCTCATTATATAGACCACCACAGGTCTGTCTCATTATATAGACCACCACAGGTCTGTCTCTCATTATATAGACCACCACAGGTCTGTCTCTCATTATATAGACCACCACAGGTCTGTCTTTCATTATATAGACCACCACAGGTCTGTCTCTCATTATATAGACAACCACAGGTCTGTCTCTCATTATATAGACCACCACAGGTCTGTCTCTCTCATTATATATTCAGAGTAGGCATTAGTATTGATGTTAGGGGTTAGTATTCAGAGTAGGCATTAGTATTGATGTTAGGGGTTAGTATTCAGAGTAGGCATTAGTATTGATGTTAGGGGTTAGTATTCAGAGTAGGCATTAGTATTGATGTTAGGGGTTAGTATTCAGAGTAGGCATTAGTATTGATGTTAGGGGTTAGTATTCAGAGTAGGCATTAGTATTGATGTTAGGGGTTAGTATTCAGAGTAGGCATTAGTATTGATGTTAGGGGTTAGTATTCAGAGTAGGCATTAGTATTGATGTTAGGGGTTAGTATTCAGAGTAGGCATTAGTATTGCTGCTAGGGGTTAGTATTCAGAGTAGGCATTAGTATTGATGTTAGGGGTTAGTATTCAGAGTAGGCATTAGTATTGATGTTAGGGGTTAGTATTCAGAGTAGGCATTAGTATTGCTGCTAGGGGTTAGTATTCAGAGTAGGCATTAGTATTGCTGCTAGGGGTTAGTATTCAGAGTAGGCATTAGTATTGATGTTAGGGGTTAGTATTCAGAGTAGGCATTAGTATTGATGTTAGGGGTTAGTATTCAGAGTAGGCATTAGTATTGATGTTAGGGGTTAGTATTCAGAGTAGGCATTAGTATTGATGTTAGGGGTTAGTATTCAGAGTAGGCATTAGTATTGCTGCTAGGGGTTAGTATTCAGAGTAGGCATTAGTATTGATGTTAGGGGTTAGTATTCAGAGTAGGCATTAGTATTGATGTTAGGGGTTAGTATTCATCTTTAGGTCAGGAGTCTGTGATTATGGTACTAAATTCACTGTTTCTTTGACTTTTAGGCTCACTATTCTACAGGCAGAGTCTCTGCTTCCTTCACCAGCACAGCCATGACTCCTGCCACAGAACACACAGCAGGTTAGTAACAGCCATGACACAGAACACACAGCAGGTTAGTAACAGCCATGACACAGAACACACAGCAGGTTAGTAACAGCCATGACACAGAACACACAGCAGGTTAACACACAGCAGGTTAGTAACAGCCATGACACAGAACACACAGCAGGTTAGTAACAGCCATGACACAGAACACAGCAGGTTAGTAACAGCCATGACACAGAACACACAGCAGGTTAGTAACAGCCATGACACAGAACACACAGCAGGTTAGTAACAGCCATGACACAGAACACACAGCAGGTTAGTAACAGCCATGACACAGAACACACAGCAGGTTAGTAACAGCCATGACACCTGCTAAATGTGGCAGTGAAGATCTTGTCAAACGTAACACATAGCTCCATATTCTGTCAAAATATTGCATTTGATGCTAACCTGGCAGTTGAATGCCTGCAGCTTATTCCAGAGGTTATAGTTCATACAACATTCTCCAGGTATGTGTGTGTGTGACTGTCAGGTCCGACCACCAGGGGGCAGGCATGAGTCTGGTCCCTTCAGACAGTTGATGTCGTTTGTACTGTTGTTGTAGATGCCATTGCTGATGACACTGTACGCTACAGCTACGTGAAGAAGAAAGGTTACATCCGTCTGCACACCAACAAAGGTGACATCAACCTGGAGCTCTACTGTGATAAGGTGAGTTTAAAAAAGACACTGTCTATTATTGTAGGTGAGTTTAATACAGACGCTGTCTATTACTGTAGGTGAGTTTAATACAGACGCTGTCTATTACTGTAGGTGAGTTTAATACAGACGCTGTCTATTACTGTAGGTGAGTTTAATACAGACGCTGTCTATTACTGTAGGTGAGTTTAATACAGACGCTGTCTATTACTGTAGGTGAGTTTAATACAGACGCTGTCTATTACTGTAGGTGAGTTTAATACAGACGCTGTCTGTTACTGTAGGTGAGTTTAATACAGACGCTGTCTATTACTGTAGGTGAGTTTAATACAGACGCTGTCTATTACTGTAGGTGAGTTTAATACAGACGCTGTCTATTACTGTAGGTGAGTTTAATACAGACGCTGTCTATTACTGTAGGTGAGTTTAATACAGACGCTGTCTATTACTGTAGGTGAGTTTAATACAGACGCTGTCTATTACTGTAGGTGAGTTTAATACAGACGCTGTCTATTACTGTAGGTGAGTTTAATACAGACGCTGTCTATTACTGTAGGTGAGTTTAATACAGACGCTGTCTATTACTGTAGGTGAGTTTAATACAGACGCTGTCTATTACTGTAGGTGAGTTTAATACAGACGCTGTCTATTACTGTAGGTGAGTTTAATACAGACGCTGTCTATTACTGTAGGTGAGTTTAATACAGACGCTGTCTATTACTGTAGGTGAGTTTAATACAGACGCTGTCTATTACTGTAGGTGAGTTTAATACAGACGCTGTCTATTACTGTAGGTGAGTTTAATACAGACGCTGTCTATTACTGTAGGTGAGTTTAACACAGACGCTGTCTATTACTGTAGGTGAGTTTAACACAGACGCTGTCTATTACTGTAGGTGAGTTTAATACAGACGCTGTCTATTACTGTAGGTGAGTTTAATACAGGTGAGTTTAATACAGCTGTCTATTACTGTAGGTGAGTTTAATACAGACGCTGTCTGTTACTGTAGGTGAGTTTAATACAGACGCTGTCTGTTACTGTAGGTGAGTTTAATACAGACGCTGTCTATTACTGTAGGTGAGTTTAATACTGTAGAGTTTAATACAGCGCTGTCTGTTACTGTAGGTGAGTTTAATACAGACGCTGTCTGTTACTGTAGGTGAGTTTAAGGTGACAGGTGAGTTTAATACAGACTGTAGGTGAGTTTAATACAGACGCTGTCTGTTACTGTAGGCGAGTTTAATACAGACGCTGTCTATTACTGTAGGCGAGTTTAATACAGACGCTGTCTATTACTGTAGGTGAGTTTAACACAGACTCCCACCCAGAGACGATTAGTGTAACTCTAACCCTGAGCCAGGATGGGGACAGCCCTGAGATGCAGCTAACACTGTGTGTGTGTGTGTGTGTGTGTGTGTGTGTGTGTGTGTGTGTGTGTGTGTGTGTGTGTGTGTGTGTGTGTGTGTGTGTGTGTGTGTGTGTGTGTGTGTTCGTGTGTGTGTGTTCGTGTTCGTGTGTGTGTGTTCGTGTGTGTGTGTTCGTGTGTGTGTTCATCTATGCACTTCCCAGGTTCCTAAAGCAGGAGAGAACTTCATCAAGCTCTGTCAGAAGGGTTACTATGACAACACTGTATTCCACAGGTCCATCAGAAATTTCATGGTATGACAACATGCTTTACTGCTCCAAACCCTGTCTGCCTGTCTGCCTGCCTGCCTGCCGCCAAGGCCCCCATCCTAGCAGGCCCATGTATTATAAGAGTTTAGTTCTGGAATGACTGCCTCTGGAATGACTGCCTCTGGAATGACTGCCTCTGGAATGACTGCCATGTGATATTTGAAGTCCAAAGAACCTCCTAAATTCTGCAATAAATTATGGCAAGAATTGACTGGACATCATAAAATGTTTACCTGCTTTTTTATACTGGAAATATTATCTATATGATTGATTGGATATAATTGGAACGTGACC